>VXBW01005537.1:475021-514744 GCA_013400375.1 Thinocorus orbignyianus
AAAGAAAAGAAACCCCAAAATAAACAACAGCCCTTCAAGCCTGATCTTCATGGTCAGGGGGCTCTTCCGTGGGCTGGGAGTGCCGCAGGGCTGCAGGCTCACTCTTTTTGGATTAAAAAACACAGACCCGTGTTACAATCCTCATGCAGACCCAGGCAAAATAAAGACCACATCAAAAAGATTTCTCAGGAAGAGGGAGGAAATTTAACTGTACTCTAGAGATTTTGTCTTTTTTTTTTTCATTACATTTATTTCTGTAAATAAAGGTTTAAGCAGCATCTTAACAAAATTGATGATTAATTGCAACAGAAAATCCTGCACAACCATCCCTTTTCACAAAGCTTGCCAGCATACTCAAAGTCAGAATGATTAATTTTCATCCCACTTGGAAATTCTGGTTTCCATCAGCTATCATGCATTATTTTGTGTCAGTTTGGAAGCTGTATCTCATTTCTGCCTCCCAACACAAAGATTAATTAACTTCTAACATAGCTGCTTTTTTTTTTTTTTTTAAATTACACAAAATCTTTCTCTAAACGTTTTGAATTGTAAATGCCTTTGCAGCAAATTAATACATCAAAATATCATCTTCTAAGAAGGCAATCAAACGTGTCCCAGTTCTCATTCATTATTCTGGGCCACCAATGCAAAACCTGAACTCAAACTAAAATCAGAAGTTACAGACAGAGGAAACCTGACCCACAAAGTCATTTCAAGGCTATTGGTGGTGCTCCACAGCTTGTGACATGCAACCAGCTCTTCCTGGCCCTCCCATGAAAGGACGTCATATAGGACAAAAGGTCAGACAGGAAATTCATGGGGGGGGAAAAACAAAAAAGAAAATAAAAGAAAAAAAAGACAAGTTGAGGGGAAGAAAGACATCCCGTAGTCTTAACAGACAGTTTAAAGGGAAAACAGTGCTCTGCCATGTACAGCTCTCCCTTTCCTACTTGAGGACAGATAAGATTAGACAACTGGAAATAACTTCCCCCCACATTAGCTTGCACCACATTTTTGGGAGGTCCCAGTTAGGGTGGTAAATCCTGCCTGCAAACACCCCAGTGGACATCTGCAGGCCATTACGACCTAGAAGGCAGAGGTATAATGCTGCTCTGCTTTTAAGTGCCATGAATGAAAACAGCAGGCCACAAAGCCAATTAAGCTGCTGCTGGCTCATAGCCACCCCTAAAGCTGCTGAAGGGATGTGAGAGAACTCCGATCAACAATTTACATGAAGAAAAAGGAAAAAAGCTAACAAAATGAAAAGGGTGAAAGCACATCCCCTCCAACTCTCTCAGCTTGTTTAAAAAACGAAATCCAAGGCATTAGGACGGCTCAGGGATATAGAAATAAGGTACAAAATGTCTTTCACCTCTGAGTTCAGATCCAGGGCAGGCAGGTGAAGAGCTGAAGCTGTTACACAGCGGTTTCGGTTGCACGTGGGAGACAAACCAGTGGTGTGTCTGGTGCCCCACAGCAGACACTGGGAAATGGCACAGACCCATGAGCAAACACAGTTTCCCCTCAGCTGCCTCAGGACGTGGGACAAGGATGGGCCGGTATCAAGAGTCAGTGACTGTGATTGAGCTGGGCTTTGTTCTGCTGACCAAGGGCAGAGGCAAGCACTGTTGTCTGCTGGCCTTGCTCCAATAGACAGGGACACATCACAAGCAGGGATGTTTCGCTTCCCACCCTGCTGATCCGGCCTCTTTCAAAAAGGTAAATTTTTTCCATGAATGACAAAAAAAAAAAAAATTTAAAAATCTGACCCTCTTCAGTAAGAGCTGGGTATCTCCAGGCTTCTCAAAAGCCAGAGAAGACCCTCCCAGCCAGTGCCTCTCAGCAAAAAATGGGCAGAACCCTCCACATGCCACACATTAGTGCATTCTAGAAGTATCCATAAAGGGTCATTTAACTTCCTTTTTTCTAAAAAGCAGCAGATGGCATATGCATGGTAAAAGGAAGAAGGACTAAACTTCAGTGGTCCGTTAGAATATTCTCCAATATAACCACTAAATTCTTTCATTCTGGTAAACTAATTTACCACGAAGGATCCCTCCCAGCAGCAAAACAGAACAACCAGAACTTCAAAGACACAGAAGGAGGGAAGACTGAGACTTTGAAAGAAGAAATAGGTTAGACAGAGACTAGGTGACACATGTCACCTTGAGCATAAATTTATCCTCTCTACTGCCTGGCTTCAGTAGCTACATTGCACTGTCAGCTCTGCACAAGATGCTATAGCATATCCCAGCTGAGATTTTACTTCATAATAATGGTCAGGGGAATGGCACCCAAGACCAGCCTTGTGATATATTGTCACATTGCAAGTACAGGGCCAACAACATGGGTAAAGAGGCTTCTGCAGGGCACAGAGGAAAACTTAGCAGCTCTTCTTTCTCACTAAGCCTGCTTCTACAGGAAGAAAGTGCAACCTTCCAGCTCCCCACTGGCCTCTCCATCGTTTCTGTGCATCTCCTCTCCAGGGTTTTCATTTTTCCTCTGCAGCAGTGCTGTCTCTAAAAAATTACACTCAAACCCCAAGACATGATTTACTTCAAGGCAGAAGCTACAGCTGATGTCTGTATCAAAAGACAGTGAAAAGTATCTCCCATCATAGTTTTACCCTACAGCACAGATAATGAACAAACTTTGGGAGAAACCCTCTTCAACCAGGACTGACAAGAGGATGTAGGGCTATGATGAGGCTACCTATAAAGGGACCCCTAATTATGGATTATTTCTGCAGGCCCTGGGAAAGTGACTTCAGACAGGTATCATAAACAATAGCATCACATACCATAGAGTACCGAGGTACGATACCATTGGTGTCCCCGTGGTAAATGTACACTGCTCCTATGTAGTTATCCTCCTTAGGCGCTCCAATGGCAACATCTGTAAAACAGTACAGATTACAAACATTTCACAATCCACTCCATTAATCCAACTTTTTCCCAGTTTTAGAAGCCAGCGATCAATAGGAAAATAGCTCCCCGTGATGAAGATGATCAGCAGCTCATGTGAACCTGGCTAGAAGGAACTTGTTTGATTTAATAAAGAGCTAGTGTTAAGACAAACTTAAAATAGTATATCAATTTGTACATGAATGTGGCTAATTAGAAACATGTGCTTGTTACGAAAATGTGCATTTATAAACCATCAACCATGCTAAAAAAGCTAATTTAGAATTATTTCATATAAAAATCTCCAACCCAGGGGAACATCAGCTCTGTGAAGCAGGACAGCATTGGCAAAACATTTATTGTAGCACTACATAAAGTTTGCTTGAAAATCCAAGGCTCCAAAATGAGGCCGAGTATATAAAATGGATAGACAGGAAGAAAAAAAGGCTGTTGAGGGTACACTTTCAAACTACATTTGATCCAGTTCAACTGCACACTTCTGCAGAAAGTGTGATCCCACTTCCCATTCTTCTCTTCTAGTTGGATCTAAAAACTACATAGGTGCTAAAATTAAACTCTCCGATGGCTTCATACCCATGGACTGATGCAGATGGACTCACTCTGCAGTCTCACCATCACCACAACTGACTCACAAGCAGCAGAAAAAACAGACAAATGCATGTCCAAGCGCAGAAGAAGAGCATGTCTACCTTTGGGCAACCTGCAATGAGGCTGGATTAGGCTTAATTGGGAAGAAATAAATCCTGGCACACATTAAGTTGGCCTTTGTTTGGAAGTCCTTAATCTGCACTGCCAGATATCAGGACATTAATGGTCCCAGCAACAACACTTCACTCTCACCCCACAGCACGGTGCCTCCCATTGTAGAGGTCTGTGAAAGGAACGGTGGTAGAATAAATCAAAGGAGAGAAATTATTAATAGAGTACATGCTATCAGGACTGAGAAAACACTTCTTAATTGCACTTCATGATAAGAAACACAATTATGACAACAAAACTGGAAAGGCTTGAAGACATAAGGAAACAGCAAAGAAGAAAGAAGTCATATGTAGGTTTCTGGTTCATTTGGGGTGTGGGTATCTAAAGCCTGTTATAAACTATACAGGGAAGAAGAAAATGCAACAGCACAGAAAGCAAAGCAATCAATGTCTGTGAGACTGGGTTTCAAGCTGCATGAACAAGGACTGAATCCACATCACAGGCAATCAACTACAGAAGTCTTTAGCAGACAAATCCTACACAAGCACGTTTATCCTTAGCATGAGCTCAGGTTCCAGTCACACTTGGAGGAGAAATGGATGTCACACGACACCCAGCCATGGGAGGAGACCAGCCCGTGATGACATTTCCAGGGAAATGGCCCAGGAGGAAATCACACAAACCTGGGAAGCCATCATCATCGATGTCACCGAGGGTGGCCATGCTCTCTCCAAAGTGTGCGTTGTAGGCGCTATCACCATCCAGGACAAGCTGCTCTTCCAGCACACCCTAGTAAGGAGGAAATAAAACACATTGCAGGAAATGGGTCAAGTCCTGGATGAGGTGAGCTTCCCATGGGAGCTGCCATCGCACTGCAGCAAGCACCTGGGGCAGGGCTGCAGTCTGACTCCTGCCCTCACTGCACACAGATCGCACTGGCACCAAAAATATAATTTATTTATTATTGATGTCTTATTACTTGAGGTTTTTAACCACCTTCTGGTTTTAAGGGGGTGGTGAAAAGGAGCACATCAGTGATATAATTAAAATGCTAAATTTACTAAATGATAACTGAGTGATGTAACTAAATGCAGTCACAGGGCTTGGTGAGATCTTGAAGGTTTACAGATGCCTAAAATATAACAGCCCAGAGCTTGCTCTACTGGCAGATGACGTCTGAGGAGTGAAATCCTCAGTCCAGGCTTATTCAGCTAAACCCCAGCGAGTTAAAGAGAATTTTCCCCTAAGCAAAGAATATTTGGGCAACCAGATTTGAAAACTTTTACAGTAGTGGGAAGAAGGATTAAAGCAAAGTCCCCCAAAAGCCTTCTGAAATGAAGAACAAGGAAAGGGACTTAATGCAATAAAGAGACAGAGGAAAGTTCAGAATAAAGTAGCTTTGTACTTCTGTGCCATGGGGGGCCTTATATGGATCTGGTATTTCTTGCCCACCCACTTTCTAGTCAGATACATAAGCTTTAGTTTCGTGTCGTCTTTCCCCAAGGGAAAGGAGCATTTCCACAAAAAAACAAAGTTTAGTTACGCAACCCAACTCTTCACCCACCTCAGGGGTTGTTATTTTTTGGTTTTTGCTTCCTTTGTCAATGAGAGTAAACTGCCCTCTGGAACATGTAATAGAATCTTTTTCTTGGCTGTGCGGAGTCGCTGACTTTAAGAAAATCCCACATAATGATATCGAAACACAAGAGAGTGCACAGGCCTGTATGTGCAACTCATTTCTTTGCAATCACAGGAAAGGGCAAACTATAAGGATGTAAAATCTAGCATCACTATGCATGCTTATATTATAATGCAGTCTGCTCTCATCTGCTGCAACCACCCCTTAAACAACGGTGCTTGCAGGATGAAACAGAGTTCAGAATGTCTAGATCCCAAGATAAAACCCATGGTCCTGCAAGCAACCCTTGCTGTAGGAGTATAAGCAACTCCCACTAGTTTCTTGACTGTTTTATAGCACACTCTCACTGTGAGCAGGACACGTTGGCTATTAGCTACTGGCCATTCTGGGGGGTGCAGCAGCAACACTGCAGTGTAAGAAGTAGGATAGCCTGTGGGTCAGACTGAAAAAGTAAAGCTCATTTAAAGGAGGAGCGATAGCAGAAAATAAAATTACACCAAAAGCAATTCTGAAGCCTCCAAAATGCTACCCATGTCACCCGTGATAAACATGAAGCCCAACATAAATAAACTCCATACATTTAATTTCACAAAAGACTGATGATGTAAACCAATTTCATTTTAGGCCATAATATGTGCTCCTTTAAAACAGCAGGTTTTGAACCTGAATATTAAATATTTAACAATACAAGAAATTGCATTATTTTGCTATAAATACAGCAGAAGAACGATCTCATTTTGCTGATGCAAAAAATTTCAGACTTTTCCAAGACTGTTGTTGGGTCATGTGAAATCCAACAGTGCCAGCTGATCAGAGTATCTTCTAAGTCCATATCTGGGGCATAATATAAAGATAACTTGAATTCAAGCTCTGGTTTCTCTTCTCAAGGTCTCTTAAAACCCCAGACATTTGTGTTCTAACTTGTATGTCCTAGTGACCACCCAAAACACAAAGGAAATTTAGTCAAAGCCACTGACTCTTACTTGGGTTTGGCACCAAATGCATGTAAAGCCACAAATAACCACCAAGTTTCAACATAAAACCAGAAACTTTCTCAGACCGCCCCAGAAGATTCACAGCTCTGTGATGAATGTGGGCTGGTGTCTGGGAAATGGTGATACCAGATGAGCTTTCCATGACTTCATGCTCTGCTACAGACATCCAGAGCCCCCTTCTTTGAGAAAATGAGTTTCACCAGGCAGTGCTGGAAGGACATTAGCATTATCCCACCCTCAACCCTCACCAAGCCATCTCCTGTGCATACTCACGTTTCCTCTGTTGATATAGATTGTGACTTGACCCTCGTCTCTGATCTCAGAAAACATAGGGGCTCCGACCAGCAGGTCCGACAACCCGTCAGAGTTCAGATCAACTGCACATAAGGAGGAGCCAAAGTAAGAGCCCATCTGTAACCAAGCCGAGTCACAACAAAGCATTCAGTATCTGCCCACACACAGGAGGAAGTCATTTAGGCCTAAGTGGGTTTTTTGGGTCTTTTGTTTTTAATTTCAAATAATGACTTGCTGCTTTATTGCTCACTAGCACGCCTACAGAGAAAGCTTAAGGGTGAATTCTGGCAGGAATTGAACAATTTACTGTAACAGTGCATTGGCTGGGATGTTTTACCAACAGAATAAAATTTATACCCTGGGAAGTGTTTAAATGAGACATTGAAAGCGCTTTCTTAGACTAGGTTTCACTTGTCAAATGCTTAAAGCCAAGAAAGCGCGAAATAATTTTCCCAAGCCAGCACCTGGCCAGTGATTATTCATGCCACATCAGACTCCCTAAAGAGACCTGAAGTTGGGTTCCACAGATTTTTCTGGGAATAACTTAAAGAAAGAAAGAAAAGAAATAAGAAAAATAGGCATGGAGTAGGGTGTCCATGAAAAGAGGCATCTAAAATTACCTCTTGATTGTGGACTATCTTTCCCTGCTCTATTTGTATCCTTCACACTGGTTGGGTGTTTGACCATAGTCTTTCCTCTCGTGTACAGGCAGGTGAGTTGACATGGAAAGAAAACTTTCAACAAAAGCGCTTCAGTTGATACACAAAAAACCTGAGTCACTTTCAATCCCTCATTATTACTGCTTGATGAAACTTAATTGCTTAAATTCAAGAAATAAATAATTTCATTACATCATTTTTGGTAGGGGTTAACATTAAATGCTAACAATCTCCAAACCAACACCCACATTATGAATTTCAAAACATATTTAGACACAAAGCAGGAACCAAAAGCAAGAATGATATTCCACCCTTATTTCATCCACTTCTCCTACAAACCACAGTCTCAAAATTAAAAGCAACTTCCAAAGGAAAAAAAAATACACGAAAAAGGTATCTCTTTGTATTTGAAATCGAGTTGTTTGCCTAGTAGGAAAAACTGAGGTTACAGAAATAGTTATTTAGATTTAAAAGAATGAATCATGTTTCTTGCACGCTTTTACATTCCTCATTGTGGATCTCTGACCCCCAGGCTTCCACGCCTGCTCAGTTTAGATGCACGAGCCAGAGCTGTTAGGCATGCCTGGAAATGGGAGCAGCGACTCTATCCTATGCAGTCTGTAAGATTTAAAAGCTGCTAAATATATATAGTGGGGTGAGGTAAGGATAAAGTTTCAGTTTGTAATACAGATTTTTATGTTTGTGTGGGTTTAAGGTCAGACCTCAAACATCATTTGATTCCAGTTATTTTGTAGCTTAAGTTCCCTTGTGGATTTTTTATTTGTTTATTTTATTTTAATCCACTAAGGTTTTAAAACAAATTTCCCATGGGTAACAAGTGAAAGTTATTAAAAGCATTTCAGTATGTATTCAGGCAGTTTTCAGGGAAAGGCTATTCTTTACTTAAATGCAACACGGTACGTCTGCAGCACAGGTGAGTTCACAGAGCCCCAAGAACCTGAAGTTTGTGCACTTCACATTTGTAACAAGGCCCTGCATTTTCTTTTTTTCTCATCTGCATTTGATTTCCTATTTCAGCCTCCAGCAATCAAAAAGGGAAGGAAGAAACTGGCCTGCTTTTAACGTCTGCCTGACAAGAATGTCAGAGCAATGAACCTTCACACCGTTGGGAAGGACACAGCTCATTTCCAGGCAGTGCTCACCCGCTTATATTTCAATCACAAAACAAAGCAAGGGTGATGTAGGACAGTCTTCTCTTTAAAATAGAATTCTTATTTTGATTTTAGAGAATTTGTAGAAGACAGATGCTAATGGCGGGGGAGGAAGAGGTGACTACCTACAAGTAGGATACTCGAAGGACATAAATACTTGATTAGTTCAGCTACACGCAAGAATAACACAATTAAACTGGAAAAGGAAAGTTTTTGGCTGAGATCTGGAAAATTCCTGATGGCTCAGTTTATTAGGCTGAGAAATAGTTCTCCAGGAGCACATCCCTAGGGACATTTAAAAGTCAACATGGAAAGAAATGCACAGGAAGCAATCAAATACAGGAGACGGCCTAGATGAACTGGGAGGTCTTTTCCTTTCAAGATGCCTGCAATTCTGCTAGTGCAGAGAAAGATAAACTTTGGAGAGGTCCTAAAATACAAGTCACACCATCCACCTACATACCTTGCAGTTTTCCCCTATTCCAGACATGCTTTTAAAACACTGCAAGGGTGTTCTGTTGGGAAAGAGTAACACATCGTGCCAACACTCCCAACTTAATGATATACTCAAACAATTTCGATCCTTCTCAGGGTGGCAGGTCTTCCTACAATCAGAAGCCACCAGTAACGTTATTCTTCTCCATCCCCTCTCCTTCCAGGAGAGCACAGGCAATCCCCAGATAACGGGTATCATTTCCTCACGGCATTATTCCCAAATAAGACAACTTCTTTGTTGTTACCTACAGTTAGACATACTGTCCACTTCACTTCCCCTGCACCACATCTCCAGCAAGCACCCAGAGAAGAACACCAGCTGTTCCCTACTCAAAGCCAACATCACATGGGGGGAACTGGATCTCATTAGCATTCACTAAATTTCAGGGAAGGGCACTCAAGGGGCACTGTTCAGCTCTAAGACACCAATTCTAAGAGCAAAATGCAGGGTTGATTCATGGTGGGAAGCGGGAAATTGCCATGTCTTGAGGCAATGAAGCTGCTCCTCCACAAAACAGCATAACCCTAATATCCCCCTTGTTACAGTAAGACACAGGAAGACAGACTGGGGCTTTGTGTATTAAACTAAGCTCCAGGCTACCCACACTTCCCAATAACATCTACTAGGAGGAAATCTCTGCATCTAGGCTCACACCTTGGAAAGCGCTGCTACAGTTGCCTAACGCTAAAGAGAACCACTAGTACCATTGCCAGCAAGATCTTTAATTTCACTCTTGTGGACACTGAGCAGTCATTGCAATCATGACTGCTACAAGAGAAAGGGCATACAGCTGGTCTCAGTTCAGCTCTTCTGGAAGGATAAGAAAAAACACAATTTGGCAAGTCACGAAGCAATGGAATGAAAACGATGCTCTGAGAGGACCCTGCCACTATTTCCCCCTTCTCTACCCCTTAAAAGAAAACACATCTACATAAAAGCTCACCTTTTTTCCTGAAGCCTGAAAAATCTTTATTAGAGAGCCTGATCGTCTGTCTGTTCTGAAAATATAAACCTGAAAAGCGAGAAAAGAAAAAAAAAAAGTTAACCACTAGTAACTACGAAGCACATAACGCTACAGCACTGATGCTTTCTAAATAATATTTAAGTCACAATCACGGCTATTGCCAAGACAGAACATACAGCTCTCCCTTTTCCCAATGAATCATGTGTCTCACAGGAAATACTTGAGCAGTACCTTGTTGCCTACTTATTCAGTGTGTGTATGTGCACATGTTAAGTATTAGCTTTTAGCACCTAGTAAAGGAACTTTCCAACTCTCAAACAAGTAGCATCTGGAGTGGGGCAAAAGGCTGAGAAGGCATGACCCTGGCTCCCCTTCCCTGACCTTCCAAGGGTGTGTGCCTGCACGTACTGCATGGCACACCATAGCAAATGTCAGAGTAGAGAACCCAACCAGACCACCTGAGGCAGTTGTGCCACTTCTGTCTGGAACAATCTGTACATCAGAACACTACTAAAACGTAGTCCACTCACTGCTCGTTTCCACAGGAGAAACTGCTTTACCAAGAACTCTCAGGGCTAATAGTGTCGATGCAAGTTCAGTAACAGATCTTGTACCAAAATTCAAGACACATGGCTTGTAGAAAGAGACTCTCTTCAACAAAAGTCTGGCTCGGTCAGCATTTGAGACTCTTCCAGCGTTTGTCAGGCTCCCTTCTAGCAGGTGCTCACACAGTTTACAGGACAGAGGATCCCTTACTTCCAAGGCCACACGGCAGAGCCAAGCACTTGACACAGTGGAGCATGTGGCGAGTTACTAATAGGTGGTGAGACAAAGTTCAAAGCTGTATTCAGCTGAGAACACAGCCCAGATTTACTGTGGACAATTGCTCTAGATAGAAAGGACTCCCTAGGTTTTACAGTGGCATGTTGAGCACCGAGAGCACATTGTCAGGTGTCATGACTCCAAACGCAGTCTTAACTAACGACACTCTTGGTGACTTTGGAGAAACAACTCAGTATCTTGACTTTACCTTAAGGGAAAAGGGTGTGACAATGCTAATCACTTTCTATCAGGGAAGCGGAAAGGATTAGCTTATTAGAGAGTGTGGAAAGCACAACAGGACTGCTCAGCATAATGTCCTGTACTCAACACCTCCTACCGCCCCTTGGCCACGTATTCCTGCTACCCAGATCCCACACCAAGGGAGAGGAATGGCAACTTTGGCAACTAGAGCAGTGGTCTTTAAACTACAGAGTCAGCTGCTTTCTCACGGACCTCATGTTAGCAGCTGGTATTTCCCCCTCTCATGGTACGGAAATTGAATCTGTATATGTATATAGATCAGGTATATGTACCAAGTTCATCTCCTACTTCTATTCTTTTTTCTGCGCTTGTGCTGCTGTCCCCTGAGACATGGTTACCACCAAAAAATAATATGCCTAAACCAAGAGCTAGTGCTCCTGGTCGTGGAGACCTTTCACTCCTTATTGTTATGACTCAGCTACAGTTCATGTCCCTGTAGAGAAGAAGAGACAGAGGGAGGAAGACTGAAGGGGGCTGCTGGACAGCAGGACATTTTTTGGTCCCAAAAATATTTGATTTAAAAGAAAAAGAGACAAAAGCACACCTTTTACATCCTTTCCCTCTCTCTCTCCACTCCCATGTCTCCATTTCTGGTTCAGAAGTGTGTAAGGGTCACAGCACTCCCCTTCAAACAGCTCCCCCGACAGCAGCCAACACAGTACTCAACACAGGAACACAGGAACACCACGCACGTGTAACTCACTGGCTGTTTCCACCCAGCCATTCACTTCCTTACATCTTTGGAACATTGAACAAATGTATGCCTATAGAAAAATAACTTCTTTTTTTCTTTTTCTCCTCAAGAGACTGTCACCAAGATTTCTAAGCACAGATGGCAGAAACCCAGATTCTAATCCACTAAACGTCAATGTATTGTGAAGTTTTAAGAGGGACATCAAATCACCTAGTAAATGGCTTTTCATGCTACTAGAAATGCCACCCTGAGGTAAATACTGTAATGGTCAAATTTATGAAGACAACAAGCGGAAGACAAACCCTCTTTTTCAAGTTTTTTCATTTGCAGGCAAGGTTTTAGCAATATCTCTATGTTACAAATCCTGAACAAAAGCAGCATCAAAGAAACGTTGCCTGTGTCTCGTTAAAATAACTATTGTAAGGATCGGGTGGGAGAGAGAGGAAATACAGGGGTGAGGGATATGAAGCACCAGGAGGTGCCTCAGAGAAAATCTGATGACAGGTCAATAAAATTTGATGACTTCATCAAGCTCCCTCACCTCTCCCCTGCTCAGAGCTCCAAAACTACCCTGTAGGCAAAAATCTCCTGGCTTCTCAAACACGTGGGAACCACAACAGTATTATCCTTTTTGCCTTGTTGCATCCAACCACATTATTGTTTGACAAAAAGCCACACCTTTCCGATGCCTCCATCCTGGGGAGCTCCTCCGACAACGTCCGTCGTAGTCGGCTGTGAGAAATGACCTGCTGCCACTGCATATCCTGAGCAGGGGATAGGGTGGGGTGGAAGAGGAGAGAGGAAATAAATAAACAAATAATCACGAAAGGGAAGAGTCTGAGAGACAGGTCAGCCAGCTGGATCAAGCTCATTGGGTTTACCTGCTCCTCCTGAGCTGTACACTCAACTGCCGCTCCGCTCAGGATGTGCCAATATTCCGCACAAAAGCTCCCAGCACTGGGAAGGGACCGCACACCCTCCCGTACAGCTGAGAGAAGAAAGGGGTGTGCGGAGCTGGGCAAGGGACACACAAAGTGGATAATGGGGAGCAGCTCAGTAACCACCAGAAGGGATGTAAATAAACAGCAACAGGCAAGCAAAAACAGAGGAAAGAGACCACCTTGTTGCACAGAAAGAATCACATCAGAGAGCGACACTCCTGCACTGACCAGACAGAAATGTCCTCCTTTGGCTAACATCACTGCCCAGGAAGGCTTGGAAAGTTACGTGCCTTTTAGGTCGGCAGAAGGGAGTGCAGAGGACAGTAGGGAAAGAGGTCAGAGAAGTTAATGGCTTAAAAAGATTTTTCTTTAGGCAAGAAGAAAAATGGGAGGATAGATCAAAGAAAAGAGGAGTGTATTTGGTAGGAGGAGGTCAAAGGTTCAGTCTTATCTGATATATTAAAATGATATATAATAACTAAAGAGGAGTAAAGTGCTTTCTTTCTAAGGCTGTCTTGTATTTGCCTCACTTTTCTGCTGTAAATTACGAGGCGCTTGTCTACAACTAATGCTATAATTCAGGTCTATCAGTGGCAAAACATATTTATATCCTTAAATATGTCTATATAAGCCCCTCTCTTAGCTAATGCCAAGCAGCATCTTCCAAGTATTATTTTTTTAAAGACTAAAGGTTAATGGGGAAAAGAGAGGTCAACGCAAGTCTTTATTCACTACTGACTGTGTGAAATGCCTTCTAGGGTCTCAACAGTCTTAGGCTCTGGGGATTAGGAGGAAGGCTTTAAATTAAGTTTATTTGGGACATTAGCTGGTTTTAGAGCACATAAACTGAGTTAAAGATGTACTCAAACCTACAGCAAACCCTTTCATAACATCCTCCTGTTGCCAATGACTCACTTGAATGGTACTATTTTGTCAAAATAGATTTGTATCTCCAATATACTTTCTATAATTATGTGTCGCACCCATTTTAAAGACAGGGGTAAGCAAACATGCAGTCTAACCAATGCCAAATAATTTGTCTACCACAGGGTAAAAGCAGAAATGCAGGAGGCCCACTACCATTCAACTTGCTTTTCGGTCAAAATGAGTTTTCGATATTAGGCAAAAATTTTATAGCAAAGGTTTTTAAGACAAGCAAACAAAATGTAATATTCTGGCTGTTTTGTTGCTTGTGTTTATTTCCAGGTATGTAACACTTTAATTCATATGTTTTTCCTTTCATACCTTTCATAAAAATACTCTACACCACCAAAGAACCCCAGTATCAACTTTATAACATCAAAGCCTTGAAATATGTTATTGGACTAATCCATTCTCACAGTAAGCACCAGAGAGCCACTCACCAAGGTACGTGTATCGCCTAGCTATCACAGCATCATCGTTCAGCTTGTAATATGTGTTGTCAGTGAGATTCAGTACTTTGACAGTTCCTGTCCAGTAATAGGATCCTGGTGCTCCCATGATGACCAGCTCCTACAACAGGAAAAACAGAAGAATGTGAGGGAAAGGATGGGGTGAAAAAAAAAGAAAAAAAACAAAAGAAAACTGGGCAAAGATTTATGCTTTACTTAGTCTTGGAAAAAAGAGAGGATATTAACTTAAAACACCAATTATCAGCCTGTCTATAACAATTTCCTTTCTGTGTGCATGTAGAGGATATCCTTCTTCCCAAACATGGAGGTCACTGCATACACCCTGGAGACACATGGTGTTCCCTTTTATGGGCCACTTCTACTCAGCTGTTCTGCTGCTTGAATAAAAAAAACCTTCCTCAGTCTTACTAATCATCAAACTTAACCTGCTAACACACTTCTCCCAAAAATCTCTCACCACCTGCTGTCTTTCCTAAACATCTTCCAGAAGACCTGATGACCTCCACCAAGTGACAGAAGTGCCCCAGCCCATCCAGACCCACCATTCAGCTACAGTCTGTGCCTCAGTGCTGGCTGACACGCTGTACCAACCATTCATGAAAGATACCACACAAAGGATTTTGATTTTACAAATATGAAGCTAAAGAGCTGCTCTGCACTCAGCAAGGAGCTAGGTGTGCACTATGTCATGGTTGGAATATTTTGCCTCGCTCTGTCCTCAGATACAATCTGCTCTCCAAGAAACAACCTGGCTGTAGTTCATTACAGACATGCAGCATGATTCAGGATTTTAAAAGACTAGAAATTAGGCAATATTTGATTCAGCATCCAAACATAGATGCTCATAGATAATGCTTCTGAATCAAAATCAAAGGCGCATTCAAAGCATCTAAACGGTCTTATGGGGAAACCTTACTCCTGGATGTGGTTTTAAATACCTCCAGCAAGGGACCAAAGTAAGCCCGGGAAGTATTAAGGCTAGGTGGGTTCTCCATCCCTGGAGAAGACATGAGGAGAGCTGCTTTGCCTCACATCTCCATTCAGTGCAAAGGCATGGGTGAACTCCATCCTTATGGGAAAATACTCCCACACTGAGGACACCTTCAGGTGATGAGTTCCAGTCAGGGGGAGACATTTAACAATGGATTTTCCTAACAAGACTACACGGTCGGGACTATAAACCCGACCAAAGAGCAGGACGTGCTCAGCAACAGCTTTTTTCCTTGGGAGGGGCCATGCCCTTGAGGTCAAAGGATTGCTTACCAGCAGGAATGACTACCATCAGCAGCACTGAATATACAGCAGGGGTTTGCCTGTTTGACCCAAAAAGCCATTTATCTGCATTTCCTGCTCAGTGAGCTGCCGTCAGGCTGAAGCAATGAAAGTTCAAAGATGTCTTTTGAATTAGGGTAGCAAAGGAGGATTGAAAGCATGAGAACAGAAACTGGCTGGGGAGAGCAGACAAGCCAGGAAGCAGCTGCTGCTGGCTGAACATCCAGTTATCAGACAGGGCCACTGTGACAAAATCACCTGCCAGCCCAGTTTACTCGGAAATCACCTTCTGCCATTTCAGAGAGGACACCTTTACTCTGCTTATATAAGCCTGGACAATAAATCCTGCAGATGTGCAGTTAGGGGTGCATACCTAGTTAGGAGTGAGTATATACCTGACATGACAGTAACAAGGAGCCTGACGCAGAAATAGCAAGAAAACAGCCCCTCACCCCACCCCCAAAACCAACCACCACCATCACCTCCCTAAAAAAACCCACATCCCTGAAACATTACAAAAAAGCATCAATACATACATAAAGGAAAAAAATAATCCTTGACATAACTAAAGCACTTGTAAACTTTCTGTCCAGGTATTTAGAACAGCTCTGGAGTATACATTTCACCACACTATTTTTCCTCCATCTCTTTGAAATAAAGAACTGAAGCAGAACTAAAAAAAAGCATGTTTATCTTATGTATGTGTGCCTGTATACATATGCATTTATACGTTCACTTAGATGCACATACCCACACATACATAAACAAAGCCATTCAGGGAGGAAAGGTTTTACATCATCACTTAAAGAGTTAATGTTAGACACAAAGATATCTCTATGCAAGTTTTGGGATGTACACAATAAAAACGTTCCCTAAGGATGTTTCTCAGAGTCAATTAATGCATTCTTCTCCATACACCTACACACAAACCACCGGTTTGCAAGACGCAGACGCTCAGGAGGTCAGATAAAGCAAGAGGCTGTCTGCCAGCAGGACAGGAGCACGGTCGGTGCTCGGCCTCCTGTCCAAACTGTGCTTGGGGCACCAAGCAAATGGGTCCCGTGGCAGGAGAGCTGCTCACCTACCCCATCCCCTCCTCGCACGCACCCCTACTCACCTCAGTGAAGAAGCCTGCGATCCCTGCCTGGCATGAGCCATGCTCCTCCCCATACTTCTTCTTGTATTCTGGATGGGAGAAGGGAAGAAAAGCTGGGGTCATCCCTGGCACGGCATATGGTCTCCACCTGAGCCAGCTGCATCACTGCACACACAGCCTGGAGAGACACCAGCACGCAGGGCTCCTGGATTTTATTGATGAATTTGCCCTCAATGTACACATCCTCACACACATACACACCCCCCATTCACGCTTTATATATTACAGTCTTTTCCTAAATTCATAAATATGCTCAGACTTTAAGGAGTTTCCTGAGGTCATACCAGTTGCACAGAGAGATGTTTAACTGGGGAGACCATGCAGAACAGTGACTTGATCCACAAATTACAGCTCAAATGCCTAACATCCTTGGCCAAGGCAGGGTCCTGCCAGAGCAGATGTGTCCCCCAGCAGAGCAGGAAGGCCAGAAGCACACTTGGGTTTCCTAGTGGAAATGCATGACAAGTTTCCCTGAGAAATGAAGCCCATATTTGCTCATGGCTACTCGGAAGGTGCTGGGGCTCCGAACTGCTAGCTCTTCACATACAGTATTTCACAGAGCCAGACACTCCTTGCCTGGGAAAAATATATTTGTTAATTGACATTAACATTTTTTTATTCAGAGAGTGGAAGAGATGAGATTTCTCCCTCTGGCTTTTCCTGAAAAATAATGCTGCACATGTCCTAAAGGCTCTGCTTTTGCTATGGCTGGATTCCCACACCCTTGCACAGGACAAAATGCCACAAGTTCCACATCTGTTCCATTCAAATGCTTCCACTTCCAGCCAAGGTTTTCCTTTCAGAATGTACTGAAGTGTGAACGGACCTTGCCTCTTCCCCATTTCATACCTGAATGCAACTCAAAACAAAACACTGCCAATCACTGTGGCCCTGGAGGTCTGGAAGTATCCTTCTACCTGACCTGATTTTATAACGCCGAAGCTCAAGGCATTAGAGACTGCATTCTTAAATCCCACTTTATAAGGCTGTATTGGTTTTTTGATGGAGGGCTAGAGGGAGTCAGGAAATCCAAGCGAGCATCATGCCCTGCCTAAAAAGCCACTCCACGGCTGCACAGCCATGGCCAACCTTGCCTGCCAGGCTGACCACCAGCCCACCACAAGACACAGCAGCCACCATCCCTTTAGGCACAAGGGGCTGTGGTCCCTGCTGGTTCTTACTCACGAGCCAGGCCAGGGCATGGCCTCCTAGAAGCCAAATATGCCCCTCACTTGGGACACAACGAGAGAAGATTTCTTATGCATATATTTCTTTTGAGAGTGCTTCTCAAAGGCTCTGTGCATCAGGTCCAAAACCAACCGTTGCAAGTGGACAACCACTGACAATTTGATGGATTTAAAATGACGTATTTCCCTATAAAATTGTATTACACCTGGCTCGTGGCTTCTTCAAGTGTCTCCTTCATAAAACACATGGCTCAATTCGCTTTAGAATAAAAGAGGAAAATTGTCACAGGATATTTAACCTGTGCAGTGAATGGTTTAGGTCCAGTGAATAATGATATAACTGTGAGGGATGTCTCAGAACAGGCGGCAAATAGAATTTGTTTATTATTTTGGATTTCCAAAATTCTCCTTGTCTTCTTTTATAATCAGGCTTTCCAGAACTATTTTCACAATTCAGCAACACAGCACAAAGCCTCAAATGCAATGGCGGTTTCCCAAGTAGACTTGGGTAAGGCCTGAACATTCTCTAAACTCTCGCCCCACGTAACTCCGGCCACCTGAGAGGCCCTGTCCACACATGCCTGCAGCTGCAAGTGATCCAGCTCACACTGAGATGTCCCCTGAACTTGGCTGCAAAGAAAAACCAAGCATTTGCAAAACCATAGGAGGATAGCAGAAGGATCAGCAGCAGCTTTAACAATAGAACGAGGCAGCTACTCGAGGGTGGTAGATGGATTCCAGAGCTTCATGCAGCTGCGTTTCAGAAACATGCAAAATTAGTTTGGTTCTTAGGATTAACAGGGGTTTTTTATTTCTGATAAAGCAATACATGCACAAAAATTAAACTATTTCTCCAATAAAGCCAAAAAGCTTTTTTTCCCACAGTACTGCTTCATTATAAAAATAATAAAATAACTGATAAAAGCCCAGGGCCCCCCAAAAAAAGAAGGACATGGACCTGTTGGGGAGAGGACAGAAGAGGTCACGAAGATGCTCAGAGGGATGAAGTACCTCTGCTGTGAAGACAGGCTGAGAGAGCTGGGGCTGTTCAGCTTGGAGAAGAGAAGGCTCCAGGGAGACCTTAGAGCAGCCTTCCAGGATCTGAAGGGAGCTCCAGGAGAGCTGGGGAGGGACTTTTGTCAGGAATTGGAGTGACAGGACAAGGGGGAACAGTTTTAAACTGAAAGAGGGTAGATTTAGACTAGATATTAGGAAGAAGTTCTTTGCTGTGAGGGTGGTGAGACCCTGGCCCAGGCTGCCCAGAGAAGCTATGGCTGCCCCATCCCTGGAGGGGTTCAAGGCCAGGATGGATGGGGCTTGGAGCAACCTGGTGTGGTGGGAGGTGTCCCTGCCCATGGCAGGGGGGTTGGAACTTGATGATCTTTGAAGGTCTATTTCAAACCATTCTATGACAATACAATTTTGTCTACTTAAAAAACAAAGACACCAAATTAATATCAGCAATATATATATTAAATAGGAATAGAAATACATGCATTGTTTTCTTTGTCAGGCAATGAAAAATCAATTATTCTTTAAATTAACCGAATTATTATTAACCTCAATGCATAAGGAATGAGAAAGATATGCATGGTTGTGTAAAATTGAGTTGGTATGTCTACTGAAGTACATATTTTCACAGACACTGCTCATGGCTTTCCATGATGTTCAGTGGTTTTTTTTAAATCAGTTACATTGGCAATACTGTCTGCTCGAACTAATGGTCCTACATTTCACTTAATAACTAGTTACACTGCGGTTGTAGCAGTGGGTGGATGGGATTGCAGCATTTCAATTAAATTAAGAGTCTGGATATAAATTGAGCTTCTGTGAACAGAGGAAAAGAGATGAAAACATTTTGACTTGAATAAATTCTTGACAGTGTGCCTCAAGAAAAAAAATAGCGCTTACAGAAGAAGAATAAATGGATTCCTTGCAATTCTGTGTCGTGACATGAAGCAACGATGCAAAGCAATGACTGTCCTTCCTTCCTCCCTACAGGTATCAAGACTCCATTTTATCATTTTGGCATCTGAGCACATCGCATATACCAATTACCCTCTTTTCCTAACACCTCTGAGAGAGAAAACAGCTTTAGCAACATTTTGCCAGAGAAAATGGAAGCATAAAGGCCCAAACACCTCAGATATTGAGGTTATTTCAGTGTTTAAACCTCTGCAGCTTTAAAGATGCACCATGAATAAATACATAAAGCAAAAAAAAAGAGAAGATGATCTCAGATTGTAAGAGAAGTAGGGATGAGGAAGAAATAATTGGGTAAAACGGTATACAAATAGGATAAGCTGTGATGATTCTGAAGGCAAATGCCCCTCAACTTCCTCTCTGAGCAAACCTCACAAAGTCTCTAAGAAAACTTCAATGTGATAACATACCATAAACTCCACAGTGCAATAAAATCCTGTATCTGCTATCTTCACAGACAGAAGCAAAGTGGGCTGTTACAGTAAACTATGATTTGCACTGTAAGCCTCTTCCTTCCTATCTGATGGTGTTCAGCTATACTAGGAAGAAACAGTAGCAATTTTTCTGACCTAGCTTTGTGGTCTTGGGTTTGCACCACAAAGCAGAGATGTTTTAATGGCTCTCAGAAAACCAAATGTGGTCTGGACCCTGTGAGAAAATCTGCTTATCCTTCTGGAGGTGAGGCATGTGAGCATGTGGTGTTCCCATTATTTACTAACCATCCAGCAGAGGGTCCATCAGCCTTCCCCATCTCCACCACCAACTCGTACCACAGAGAACTAGGAAACCATCCCAGCTCTCCCCATCAGTCGGGCTGCCTCTCACAGCAGATGCTGCCATCCTTCTTGGCAAACTGAATCAGCAGGGGGAAAATGAAGAGGCAGCTTCCTTTTTTTGGAAGGCCATTAAAACTATGGGAAAAATAAACAAGTGAAACCACTGCCTGGAAGACCATGGCTCCACAAGCCAGCTATACCACAAAGGACATCCAGCTCATATAAACCAGATTAGTGCCTACTCAGAAAGATTGCATCTAATTTTTTGGCTTGCTGCTCTTCTCATTACCTCCCACTTGCTTCCAGACTACTGTTAGGCCTTTCAGGGATGCCAGACAAGAATGAAATGGATTGAGATTATTACGTTGTTGCGCCACTACCATCCAGTCAGGAAATTTCCATTTCCTCCCTTGTCTTTAGTTATTAAGCCTGCTTTATGTGGGAAGAAAACATACCATATGCATTAGGTACATCTGTCCCAAGGTCAGACTCCATTTCTTGCACAAGACTTTTGTTAAACAGGCTAATAATTCGTCACACACACACACAGACAGAGAATGACATGCACTCAACTGTCCCGCACCCTTCGCCAGTTAGGCAAGAGCCAGCTCTGCTTGCAGACCATGCAGCCATGCCAACAGGGCTTTATCCCCTCAGCTGTGCTAACGACAGGGCTTATGGCAATACGAACACGACTGCCTGCACCCATCTGCACATGGCAAGTCCCAGAGAAGGCCAAGATGCCAGGATCTCAGCGGGTGAAGGTGTGCACCCTAGTCATGGCTCTGGCAGCCTCACAGGGACAAGTGGCTGAAGTGCCTCTCGGTGCAGCTGCATCACACATTGTGCTTATTATCCCTACCAGTCTTGCTGTTTCTCCCCTTGGGGCTGTTCCTTGGTGTCAGTGGAAGAGGATCTCTTCTTTTGTTCCCAGAAAGTGAAAGTAAAATATTACAGGGATGACTGCAATCTCATTTCACAGCAAACCTCAAACAATGAATCCCTCTGCATCACGTAGCACAGCTCGCTCTCTCCAAACTTCTTTTATTAAAACCTAAAAGATCTAGGAGTAAACAAATGCAGCCATCCCTCATGATACTTTGTGATCTCACATCTGATGAGGAGGGGTTAGAAAAATCAGTCCCAAACCTCCAATTTTCACTCCATGAAGTGAAATTAAGCCAACACTGTGCTGCACCAGCCCTGCCAATTTTCCACTGGCTGCTCTGCGTGTACTAGGCCCACACATTTCTATTTTCTAGCAATTCCTGGCAAATATCCTGTCAGATTAGCAGCAGTTTTTCTCCAAAGACATGACGCACAGAAAAACGCAGCGGTTCGTTTCTTCCAGAAACCACCTCCCCACCACAGCTTCAGGCATGCCGCCGTTAAGGCAGTGCAGGAGCAGTGACACAGGCTCGGGGGGAGCCTGGGCAGCATCCCCACCTGCATGGCTTGACAATAAAGGTAATATCAGACAACTTGCAATGTGTTTCCTCAGTTTGAGGCCTTATTCTGATTTTGCTGACAGGAGCAAGAGAAGGAAAAAAAGAGAAAAAAAAAACAGACAGACAAATACAGCAGGATGGTGCAACAGGAAGGCTTATGGAGTTTACTTCTGCTGCAGAGCAGCTGGCATGTCAAGAGACTCAAAACCCCTCACATTTCAAATAATGATTAATTTCAGGGCAGAGAAATGCTCAGTGCAGTCCATCTTCAGAAGGGGCATGGGTTTGCTTTCTGAGCAAAGCCCAGGAGGTGAGGAGTGACCTCAGGAGAATGAGTGGGTATAGAGTGAACCACCCAGCTCTGTCACAGTGTTGGCTTCATGGGATGCTAAGCTGGGACGTGGCCACTCACCAGAGGCAGAGAAACTCACTGGGACATCCACTGCTTTGTTCCTCTCCCACTTACTAATGCCAACAGCAAGTCTGCTACTGGCTGCTGCCGACTTGGGAAGGGGAGGAATGAATAAAAGCAAATAAATAAATAAACCAGAGGTCTTTCCCACAACAAATTCTGATCCTTCCTGTTGTCTGAACTCACACACTTCCTCTAGTTTCTACAGGTGAGAGGGGAAAAATGGTGCCCAGGACAGACAGGAGAAACCAAGAAGGTGTTTCCCTCCAGGGTTTCTCTAAAGGCGAAGAAAGCTTAATCTTCTTCCTAACAACACACTCCTGGTCTCTGGTTTAGTTAATTGTTCTTGGTTGAGGGGTGCTGCCTTCTAAAGTCTTTAGGAAAGGAAATCCAATACAAGAGTCTCAAATACATGAGAGAGATGGAAAATTAAAATGCTGACACTTGAGATTCGGAGCACAATCAACAGGTGCAGCCACCCACTGCTCAGAGCTGGAGCTCTCCCTCTCCATGGCCCCCAAATCCAGACCTTCAGAGGATCCAAACAGGGATCAAGACACCTGATGGCACCCAGAACAGTTTACTATAAACAGCTGCAGAAGTTCCCTGAAATGAGTAAGATGTTAAGCAGCCCTTCCCCTGTCCCCCCAGTCCTCTGATAAATCAAAACACAAAAATGAAAATATTTCCTTAAGATGGGCAAATCCGTTCCCAGCTGCAAAGTAATTTAGGATTTTTACTCTGTGCCACAGCAAAGTACGAAAGGCCAAGTTCAGATCAATATCTACTGATCGTTCACATAAGGGGCAGAGTGCTGCTGCCTCAAAAACACAGTTCAAAAATATATTATTCCTTTACTAAAGTGTGACCATGCACAGTAAGCCATTCAGTCTACCTGTTACTCTTCATCCAAAACCTAACCTCCAGCCCAGCTGTGCTGCAAGTCAGGCATAAGTTACCAAAAACAATAAAGAAAAATATTAGTAGCGAAGGTTACTGTGGATGGCTTTGAAAATTAGGGGAAAATGCAGCAGTTATAAAATGAGAGAGCAGCGATGGAGGAAAGCTCCACTCCCCGGCACCCCTTACCTTCGTAGCAGGGCAAGAGCCTCCTCCCGTTGGGCTGCAGGTTGGGGGGAATGATGTTGCAGAAGCCATGGGGCAGGATGTACTCCGTCTCATAGTAGATGTTCTTCCAGCGGTGCGCGCATGCCTAAACAGATAACTTCACATGTGTTATGGACCCAGACAGAGTCACAGGAGAGCCCTCCAACCAAGACACGGTACGCGTGAACGGGACCTCTCAGCATCATCTTCCACCCACTGCCCCATAGTCCTCCCCTCACAACCCACTCCTTCAAGATAAAGTACCTTCTTGCTGTTAACCTTCCACAGGTCACGGCACCGCCTGACCTGGCAGCTCAGATCTCAGCCTTCATGTATGCACAACTAAGAAAACAGCAGGTCTCAGAGCAATACGGAACCCGCACTGGAGATTTCAAGATCTCTCACTCACTGTGTATGAATCCTCATGGCCAGTGAAGCTTTTCTAAACTAGAGATGCACCAACAGAACCCAGTTAAGCCAGAAATGGGAGGAAAATGGGAATAAAGACATTAAGAGTTCACACAAGAGGCCATATTAAAAGATTATTGCACCAGAGGATGTATGAGTCTCTCTGGGAAAGGGAGCTTTGTTTCTGCTGAAGAGCTGGGCCTTGCTTCCTGGTAATGCTAGAGATGAAAATGCTAGAGATTTTGTGGCAACATCAGTCAAGATCCAGATGAGCTGCAGAGATCAGCGTGTCTTTCCCTTCATAGTGAGTAAGATAACCCTGCAGCGCCACAGCTGAACCAGTCTCACCAGGACATGTTACCCAGTGCAGCTGCCATGCACAGGCACACACATAAGCCACGTGGAGTCTGGTTCGCACCTTCTCAGAACCCATTTGCTCCAAAAATTAACACCACATTGCTGCCAGACAAACCACAAGTTGCCTGATACTCAGGGGTTACTTGAAATAAAAGGAAATGAAATCTGAAACAGCAAGAGCTTTAAACTTGAACACATTTGGGACCATATCTCCAGCTTGTCTAAGTCACTAAAGTCAATGTAGACGTGTCAATTTATTTCATTTAAGGCTTGGTCACATGCACACAGAGCAGCTTCCATGCTACAGATCATCTCCTCCACACACTTCCAACTCTTCCTGGAAATTTTCCATCAGCCCCCTTCACGATCTCCACATTTGACCCTAGAGGAGACACCCTCTGTCTTCTTTTCTTTGTGCTACCCCACACTTCTGCCTTCGGACCTTAAAGCTGCCCACGTGATCATCTCAACATGGTTAAAAAAATACATTCAGAAGACAGGCACAGTTGTGTCACTTATCTAGTAAAGGACCTGGGAAGTGCATCAACCACTGGGAAGCTCAAAATTCAACCCAGCAGTCAACACAGGTCCCTTCCTATATACTTAACCCCAGAAAGACATAAAAGAGTAATACTACTCTCATTTTTTTAACTGAGAAAGAGCAAAACCAGTTGTGCAAAAGCGTGCTCTGCTGTTAAAAATGCTGCATTTGGAGTCTGATATTTATGGCTTTCCTAACTTCCAATACTCAAGGAGAAGCACGTATCTCCTGAAGACAGGATACAAGGGGGATACAAGGGACTTCAAGGGCCACGGAAAGACTGCTACCCGTGATGCAAAGGATGCTTCTGACAGCACTCTCCTCAACAGCCAAACACATGCAAGGAATTCTGCAAAGAGCAGCTTTGGGGACTCCTTTATATGCTTTAAGGAAGCTCAGTTATGATTTTAATCCCCATGCACCACTCATTCAAAATTTAACAGAAAAAAAAAAACAAAACCCACAAATGAGCACGTGAAATGCTCATTTTCAAAGTAACCAGGAAATAATTTCCCTCTCGATGAGAATCTCTGCTGTGAGCACAAAAATATATACATGCACAGCCCTTTTAAAGGCAGTAGTAAAAAGACACAAACATAAAGCGACAGTCAAGTCCATCTCCAGGTATAAACTCAAACAGAAATAGTCTGAGAGTGTTTTCTAAAATTATGGAAAGATACATAAAGGATTGTAATACTGTAAATTCCTTGACATTTTATATCTCGGAAACTGCAGGGGACTCATATAAATTAACCCTCTAATCTCTCCCAGTGGAGCACAAAAGACAGAGTTGGGGAGAGCAGCAGGAGGCTTAAGAGTGAGGTGCAGAAAGACAGAACAGCAACAGCAGAAAAAAAGAAGCTGCTGCATAATATATCTGCTCAAAATCAATTGGAGGCTGTAGGCTCAGTTTAGCAATCCCAGGAACACTTACCTAACCTGTTAGAATTTGGGTTTTGTTTAGGTTTTGGTTGCTTTGCTTTTTCAAAAACAGGATGGCTTTTCTGTACTGGCAGCTCGCTGTGTGCTCAGGCACACTACAGCTTAGCACTGACTGCTGGAGCCTGCAGGTAACTGAGGGGAGATGAGAGGTGGCAGTTTATCTCAGCAGGGGCTTCCCCACACCCCCAGTGCCACAGCTGCAGAATCTGACACATTCCCAATGGACAGGAGTTCAGCAGCTCCTCTTCCTCCCCAAAACTCATTTCTCTGCAGGCAGGCAAACAGCACATTTGTTTCCCTGCCACAGCAAAGCTTGTCCGCTGCTGCTTTTGGTTCTCCTGTCTCCTCGAAAACATTTAGTTGGATTAGAGTACTGCTGAAGCAAGGTGATGTGTTACCCAAAGGTGGCTACAGCCTTGCTTCGATGCTTCGATACCTGAAGAGGTCTTAGGAACAGAAATGAGTCACCTGAATTTGATGCTGCAGAGAGTGTTTTTCTGTGGGTTGGTTGGGGTTTTTTTTCCCTAAAATGACTTAAAGTAATCGACAGTTTATACAACTTTTTGAGATGCAAGCCATGGGTGCAATGAGGCTGCCTCTGGAACGCTCTGGTGCTCAGCAGCTGCTGCCGGGGCACAGGCTCCAGCTCTACCATGAAACAAAGGAAAAAGGATGCAAACCCTAGAAGCAAAATAAAAAAGCTTCTAGGCAAAGCACACAGAGGTCTCCAGTGATGGCAGACATTGCATTACTGTGATATAACGAATAGGCTATTTCAAAACTGCAGCCACTTTGTTCTTTCACATACTGAATGCCCACCACATAGGAAAAGCAATACAAAAGGCCCAGGCTTCATTTAGAGACCCAAGGTCCTCTGCTGAGTCTTAAAGTCAGAGTCCAAACAAAGGACCCTTTGAATACACCACTGTCAGATCACATCTGGGTTGCTCTTTCCTAGGAGGACTTTGGCTTTGCTTCAGTGACAGTTTGGGTTTTTTAAGACACACGTGCAGTCACTAGATGTGCCACTAAGCCAACTACTTAAAAAGAAAAATGGCAACAATTGATAAAAAGCCCCAGAGTAACAACAGATGTGGCAGGTATTTAAGAAGAGCACGACCAAAGGAAGTGGCTTATCTTCAAATCATAATGCATTGTCCGTGGTTCCTCTCCCAATATAACTAGAAGAAGGACTTTTGCCATTTCAGTTTGGAAAGAGCTGGCAGTCTCAGCTGTATCATTACAGTCCTTACATTAATGCAAATATTGACCGATAGCATACTCAAGGACAGGAAGCCACTGAACTGCAAACTCAGAGCTTTTTTAGCTAATCTTCTTTCTTTATTTGTTTAATTCCTTAGTGTTTGATGCTTTTCCAACCGTGGGACTAATCCCTCTAACACAGAATGTCAAGAGCATGACTAGTTATCATGGCTTTAAAAAGCAACTACCCCTATTTATGCAAAAAACACCAAAACCATCCAGGGCTATTAACCACAAAGGTATCACTCTGAGTTGAAGGAATTCCTGAAAGAGATGCAGTAAATTGAGCCGTAATGCCTGACAATACAGACTACACATAACTACTGAGCATTGCTCACAAGAATTAGCTAGTAATTTTGTTAAAAAGCAAAAATCAGCAGATGTGGTTCTGACCACATATTCAAGCATGTCTTCCCAGCACACCAGTATCTCACAGGTGCTTCAAACAGAACTCCATGTCAAAGAAACCTTGAACTTTAAAACTAGAACAGCACACAAACTCCATCTGCTTCTGGGAAACTCATGAATCTTTTTAATTAAAAAGTATCTCAAACCAGAGTAACAGTGCCCTGAAATAGCCAGGTATTCTCCATCCACAAAGGAACCCATATGCCTTTATTCCAGGCTCTATCTACACACTGATGTGCACAGATGTTTAATTAGCAGTTAAAGCAGGGTGCTTTGGTGATAAATACCTCACTGAAATCAATGAGAATTAGACATCTAAACACCCTTAAGCATCTGGACACAACCTACTTGGTAAGGGCAGTATAATCTTGTCAGAGGACTGGTTTAAGACTTCTTTAAATCACTGTAACTTGTGGAGACATTTCACCAGCTTAAGCTGCAGGTGAACAAGCACACCACTACGTGCACTTTCTACTTCAGCTACAATTTCCCTTTAACCTGCTTTTCCATCTGGAATTTCTAACCCCTCAGCCCCAAACTAAGCCTCACAGCCTGCCTACATCTCTCACCCTTGCAGCCTTACCTCAGCCAGCCCCAACCTAGGTAGTTGCCCAGCTTTTTACCCCACCAAGTTCACCTTTATTAGCTGCTTCTGTCTAGGGAGATGACACCCTAAGCATCAGCTGCAACCCACTCCCCTTTGAATCAAAATGCATGTAACCATTATTTTTAAGATATTGTTTTTACAAAAATGTCTGAGCTGGCTAAAAAAAAGTGCATGTGCTATCTTCTGAAAATGGGACAAGAATTTGTCTAGTTCAGACCAATGCCTCTTCCAGTCACTGAGAGGATGCTGTGTCTTGAGATAAAGTTATACTGATTTGTGCAAGTTACTTCTCGGTCATCACACAGGACTCCGAGCTCACACAGAGACCGGGATATCCCCAAAACATGAAGCTTACACTAGCGTGAATGTCTTATTTTTGTGCTCTGCTATGGATGTTTACAGTGTATTTCATTTATACCCCTTTTTTTCTTCTCCTACTCCAGCCCTGAACACATTTAAAACATCCAAGAAAAGTAAAGCACAGTCAGCTTCTATAGCACTGGTAAGCTGTACACCAAAAGAGACAACCAGGTAAAATACCACAGTCCTATGGCAGAAAGGTATAAAGAACTCCTCTTTCCCCATAAGGAAGTTGGTGTGCAAGGACTTGGGTCTCTAAGTGTGTATTAAGAAAAACATCTTTGAGTGAGGCACCTGGCACAGGTAGTTGCCACAGGGACCACAGTACAAGATCGTTCTCACTAGCAGCTTTGTGACAGTTTGGCGCCATGTACCCTACCTCACTGGAAAGCTGAGGTCATACTGCAAGTTCACAAATCTCAAACAGCAGTGCTAAGGATTAGCTTGTTGTCAGGGTTGCTCTGATATAAGGTTGAAATTTGCCTGACATATATACTACGCACAATATTTTATTGCCTTTATCTTTTTTTATTTCATTTAACATCCCTGCAGACCAACTCACTAGACAGTCAGAACCCAACCACGGATGTAAAAGGAGGGTGCAGAGAGGTCGGTGTCGGCCTCTTCTCCCAAGGGAATCAGGACAGGATCAGAGGAAACGGTCAGAAGGTGGGGCAGGGGAGGGTCAGATTCGATATTAGGAAGAATGACTTCCCTGAGAGAGTGGTCAGGCACTGGAAGAGCCTGCCCAGGGAGGTGGGGGAGTCACCATCCCTGGAGGTATTTAGGAAACGTGTAGATGTGGCACTTCAGGGCATGCTCTAGTGGCTGAGATTGTAGGGTGTGGGTTGTGTTTTTGTGTATGGTCAGACTGAGCTCACTGATCTGAGAGGTCCTTTCCAACCATAACAATTCTGTGTGGTTCTGTGATCGATCATAATATACCCATGTATTTTAGGCAAGTTTTATGATATTCTTTTTCCAGCAGAGAAAGTGTTGCTTTGCAAAATGAACCCCACATCCTAAGGATTACATCTGCTCTCCTTTGGCCTCTATTTGCATGGTAACTGCATCAAAGACAACAAGGCCACACACACACAACTAAGTCATCTCTACTCTCGAATATTCTAATTAATATGCATAACAAAAAACTATCACCACAAGGACTCATCTGGCATTTTTCATTGTGAGTCCTGACACACAAAACATATGCTCAAGGAAAATGGATGCATACATATTCCCTACATAAACACAGGGAAACAACAATAAAAGAATAAATAGCAGGTACCTCCCAGACAAAGTTCTACTTATTCTGTTCAAAGACTTAACCCCTTAGATTTAGGAGGAAGCCCTTCAGTGGTCCCCCTATAAATAAAGCTTTCTGGCTGGGGCTCACTTTTCCTTCCGCTTAAAGGAAGCAACTACAGGATTTGCTGCCATAAAGCTGGACTCCGTCAGTCACTGCCCCACACATTAATCCTGACGTGTTTAGCATCAGAGTCAGACAGCAGCAATGGCTTTAATGAGATCAAAGCAAAGAGTGGACTTACCAGCACACTTCCACCAGCCTTTGGCTGTCTGGCCAGGGTCACGCCCATCCATTCATCATCCCGGTCTTCTCTGCATGTCTTTCCGCAGAGCGTGCCCCGAGAATTGCCTACAGAAAGAGGGGAAAGGCAGAAAAGTGAGGAGACGTGATTTTTAAATACCCACCAAAGAACCCCTACAAGAAAGGACATCACCCATCAAACATCTGCCTGACAGATGTAACCCTGATGATTATCAGTTCTTGTGTGCGTTAGTTTGGACAATGCTCTCACTCTTACCAGACACCACACAAAGACACGGTAGAGGACAGACCCTCTCCCAAACACCCAGCAGCTATCACAGCACGACCACAGCTCTACTGAAAAAAACTATCCAGCTGAAGTCAGCTGGTGGAGATGCAGGATTGCAGGGAGACTGCAATCAAAGCAAACCATTGCTCTTGAAAATGAGATCTGGGGCACTTAAAAAAATTAAGGCCTAAATCTTTAGTCCTGTCAGGCAGCGCTCACAAATCCATGAAGGACAGTTTACATTACAGCATAGAGACAAATCAAACTTAGCCAAAACAGAGGTAAGCTTCATAAAAATAAATTCTTCTTGGCTCAGTCATGAAAAGATGAACACTATTAACATGCTTTATTCATAGGTAAGAGAAAGCAGCAACACGCAGGTCACCAAGAAAAATGAAATATTAAAAGGCCTCCGTTTTCTCCATCAGAATCCATCAGAGCTTTACTTGAGGACCCCACCTTTCCCCGATTCAGATAGCACATCGGAGAAACCAAAGATGATCCTGATCATGTGCAACAACACACAAGCGTGGCTCTCACAGAGAAACTCAGCACAAGAAGCAAACCCAAAGAATGATTTGCAGCATCACAAAGGGAACCCACACATCACCATGCTGCCACTAACAGCACACACCAGGTGCCCACCACCACACAGCCCGGGGTCATCTCATGCACCCTTATTTCAGCACTGCCTGGATAGGCAGCAGCACTCCCAACCACTCACACACCCACCGACACGCTGCAAAGTCACACTGGAGCAGATGGAGAAAAGACAGCAGCTTGGGGTAAGCAGGGAAAAACCCACTTCTGCCTGGGTACTCGCTGGAGAGAGCGAGCAGAGCCACTGGGAAGACAGTGGCACCAGGTGGGATGCTATTTCATAATGCTGATGAGAATATAACTCTGCTACCAGCGCTCAAAACCATAGAACAGATGGATGTGAAAGGGACCTTCAAGATAAGCTCGTTCCAAACTCCCTGCCCTGGGCAGGGAGACCTTCCACTAGACCAGGTTGCTCAAAGCCCCATCCAGCCTGGCCAAAATACATCAGGAAAGGCTGTCAAATCCCTCTCAGTGTCTTGGGGCCTCTTTGAAGCTCTCAGGAATATTGCTAGCCATTTGGGTTGGGTGGTTTTTTTGGTTCCCTGCTTCTTACTCCCAAGCATCACAGCTACCCACCTCGCCCCATATCCAGTTCTGTGCATCTTCTATCAGGATTGGTATGGACTCGACATTTAAACACTGCTCCTGGGGACTGAACAGAGGTGCTGTATTTAGATTCTGCCTTTGGAGCACCAACCAAGACCCTGGAAACCAAAAGCAAAATAACAAGTGATTAATTTCAGGAGAAAAGGGGAAAAAAAAAGAAATAAGCAAACAACAACGAGATTCACATTGCCAGAGCTTCCTCAGCAAGAAGACCTTTTTCAGCAAACTTGTAAAATTATGACATTGATCCACAAACTGAAAACATCACACACAATAAAGGCAAAATACTGTAACAAGTTAAATTTCCATTAGGATTGTCACACATTTAAAGCAACACACACACACACACCACCACCACCACCTGAAAGCATTTAGGAAAGTATTATAAAGGACCATCGGAGCTGCATCCATTTATCCTCAGTTTTACCTACATCCCTATGAGTCCAAGGACCCACAAGAGCTAATACACACACATGCCAGAGAATGAAATTTGAACCCACATGCTTGCCAGCCAGCCAAAGATTAATAAGCCTGTTTAGAAAGCTGAAGCATCCTATTCTCAGAATAGGCCAAGCCTCCAGCACTCCTGTGAGCTGATCCAGCCTGCTACCTGGGACACAGCAGCCTACCGAGGAGACACTGCTCCTGGTTTAGCCACTAAAGGAATAAAGACTCACTGGTGCAAAGTCAATCCGCACACACAGCCCACACACAGTACAGACAGCACAGCACAAACCCCAAAACAGAAGCTTTCCCTGACTTAAATAACTTCTCTTTCATTCTTTAATTTAAAGTTCCATCCCCAAACTCTACCCATTATCACCACCCCCATAAACACAGGGAGGTGCGAGACACAAGGCACACAGATGTCCTGCATCAGTCCGGTCTACAGCAAACAGCAGCACGTCTCGTCTCCTGCTGCAATACACACTTCCCTGGATGTGACAAAACCATCCCACGGCATCTGGAAATACGTTTACGAGAAGCGAATCCACTACATCAAATGACTGCTTTCTCCCAAGTCTCATGAGCTAAGCTGTATCATTTGCAGAAGTTTGGTGGGGTTGCACTCTACAGCATTCATCGTGTTTTCACAAGTGAGAAGAATTAATGTCCAAAATACTTAAGTTGCTAAAACCCACAAAACCCGCACACACTGGAGAGTGAGTGCAAAGGAGCCTGAAATAATAGCTCCAAATGGAAATCCCAGCAGGCAGGCGGCAGGCAGAAAATCAAATGCCAATCATTTCATTTACACAGGCGATGAATGCGCGTCATTCAGTAATTGACATTCATTAGGTCTAACAAAAACAAATAAGGGGGTTATTACTAGCTTAAAGAGCTAAAGGTTCAAATTGCAAACGGCAAGAAACTGTTTCTATGACCTGTTACAGCAGGCTGGGCAGAGAATGGCTGGAAAGCAGCCCTGAGGAGAAAGGGGGTGTCAGTGGATGAGAAGCTCAACGTGAGCCGGCAGTACACGCTGGCAGCCCAGAAAGCCAACCCCATCCTGGGCTGTATCAAAAGAAGTGTGACCAGCAGGGCCAGGGAGGGGATTCTCCCCTCTACTCTGCGCTCGTGAGACCCCACCTGGGTCCTGTGTCCAGCTCTGGAGCCCTCAACAGAGAAAGGACATGGAACTGTTGGAACAGGTCCAGAGGAGGGCCACAAAAAATATCAGAGGGCTGGAGCACCTCTGCTGTGAGGGCAAGTTGAAACAGCTGGGCTTGTTCAGCCTGGAGAAGGGAAGGCTCCAAGGGGACCTTATAACGTCCTCCCAGTATCTGAAGGAGGCTACAGGAGAGATGGGGAGGGACTCTGTGTCAGGGAGGGGGGTGATAGCCCAAGGGGGAACGGTTTTAAACTGAAAGAGGGGAGATCTGGGTTAGATATTAGGAAGAAGTTCTTTGCTGTGAGGGTGGTGAGGCACTGGAACAGGTTGCCCAGAGAAGCTGTGGCTGCCCCATCCCCAGAGGGGTTCAAGGCCAGGCTGGATGGGGCTTGGAGCAACCTGCTGTGGTGGAAGGTGTCCCTGCCCAGGGCAGGGGGGTTGGAACTCGATGGTCTTAAAGCTCCCTTCCAACTCTAACCATTCTGTAAGATAATGCAGGCCCACACTGACCTCCAGTTTAAAAGAAGCTTTTCCCTAACCCAAGAAAAGTAAATATGATTCAGCAATTAGTGCAAGAGACACCTCGGACTGAAGAATACAAGATGGAGATGAAGGAGCCTAAATCGCAAAGATTCTTCAGCTGTCTTTAAAAAACTTAATGGGAAAAACTGATAATTCATTATTTGAGTAGGCTACTGGTATAGATACTACTGCTGCCTTGAGCAAACATACCTCTCCAAAAGAAAACATCTGTTCCCATTTCCTCATGTGGACTGAGCAGAAGGAATCAAGTAGCCAGTAAAGGGAACTGGTGACGCATGCCAAAAGCAAATGTATTTTGGATTGTCCTGAATGTCCATACATTCAAATTTTATATTTTGCCTACATCTCACACTCTATCTGCTTACGATCTTGTCTCATTCTTTCATTCTTGCACGAAGACCCCAGCAGGTGAAACCTCTGCAGCTCTCCTTCCTTCTGGTGTGACCCACGCCTGCCCATGGCCTGAGACGGTCACCTTCAGGGAAATGGGAGGGTTTCTGTTGGCTCAAATGTTTTTTGGTTGGTCAAGTCGGTATTTGCCACCTACCACTTAACTTCAGTTTTATTCAAAGGTTTGAGACTGGAATACTTCCTTGTCAAGAGTGCTTTACTCTCACATTATTTTCTGTGTGTAACTGTCAGAAGGAAATCACCTATTGAACTGTCATGAGCCTTTTCAGCAGACCTGGGTATAAGTCATTTGCATCCAAATATTTCGGCACTCATTGAGCAAAACAAACACCCGTTTTGTGTCCCACCTACACCTTTGAAATCTTTTGGAATTTCTGTGAAACAATGCTGCAACCAGAGAAAGTGTTTTTCTCTGGTACCATACTGAAACAGAAATGTACTTCAAAACAAAGCCTTAGAGCCTAACGCACTCATCTTGCATTTCGGTGCTGCTGGGTCCTGCCTGGCATGACCACAGCAGATACATAAACAGCCAGAAGTACACCCCTGTCCTCTTGCTAGTGTCAGGCAACCTGCCAACATATTCCAACTAGTTTAAAATAGCTTAATTTTGTGGTACAGATTTCCACTGCTGCTACAGGACTACTTGGGCTGGCAGCAAAGCAAGCCCCAGCAGTTCTCCAGCCTTTTGCCACAAGACTTAGGATGTGGGCAGTGCTCTCTGCAGGGATCATCAATGAGTGCCGCTCTCACCACCGCTGTGATCCCCTGCAGGAAGCCCCTAGGACACCTGAGAGTGGCTGCATGGGGACACCCTGAAGGGGAAACCCCATCAACAGCAAGGGATTCCTTTCTATGGAAGAGAGCCACGGGCAGTAGGAGTGGGGTCTGAGGTCACTTTTGCTTGACACGAACCAAATACTGGTGCCTAAACTGACATGCAGAGCAGAAGGCAGAGAGTCCATTTAACCCTCTGCTCTTGCATTCATACTCACACGATCAAGGACAAACGCCCTCGTCTGTATGGAGACAACAAAGCAGCTGCGTGGCCAGAAACCATCACCCTGCAGGAGCTGCAGCAGCCAACATTAATGGGTGACAGGAAGCCTTTTTAGCCACACAGAAACCCACACCTCCTTAAAATTACTTCCTGCAGAACAGTAACTATCACTTTGCTGGTGATTGACCCTTGGGACATAGAGATTTGGAAATTAAGTGCTGCATTTAGCAGGAGGAACAGTGAACGAAAGTGTCGAGCTGACCGATGTTGTGGAGAGATGCCAAGCACATTAAACATCAGCCTACAGCATGCCAGCCGCCACTAGGCAGGCAATCACAGCTCAAGGACTGGGGAGGGCAGGTACCTCACCTCACTGCAATGTTAAGTGGCAGAGAAAAAAGTCTTTAAATATCCCCACATACCACAGTGCATTTCAAAAGCAGCACCAGAGGAGGGTGCACCACCAGCACAGCCCAACTGAGTTTCTTCCCTTCAGAAAGGTCTCTGTCACTTGCTAAATCCTGAAAACAAGAACTCCAGAGGTTCACCCGTTGTGTGCAAAGCAATAAGCGGGAGGGCTGTTACTCGGGCAGCAGATGGTCAACCTGCAACCAACAACAGCAAGGCCAGGTTCCCCAAAATGCTGTGGCAGAACCTACAGCACCACTCCATCATTTATGCAACACGGCATCGTCAACCCAACACCCAGCCTCTACAGGGCCGGTCCATTCCCACACCTTCCTTCTGGTTGCACGGAAGCAGCTCGTGCACCAACAGCACGTATCCATCAGCGTGGGATGCAGAGCGGCCTCTGTCACTGCAGTGGCAGCACGCTCCAGCGAGAAGCAGGGCTGGAGGAATGAAGAAACCAGACTCGTTCCTGATAGGAAAACTCTCAGCAGGACACCGCGCAACTAAACCAGCTCCAGTACTTTTTTGTGCCAGGTCGTGTTGCCATAAAGAATAAAGTTGTTACCATGGACTTGCTGAGAGGTGCAGGGGTGCCAACAAGACAGGGGCATAGGGAAGGGACGGGAGAGAGATACAGTAACATCTTATTTTAAAAAATAATGATCAGAGACCTCACTTTACTAACAATTTTTACTGCAGCAAAAATTGACATTTGTTTCTTTTTAAACTGTCTGGAGGAAAGCAGAGAAAGCAACATTCTTGGTTGGTTTCTGAGTCTTTATTCCGAGCTTCGAAATTATATCCAGAGAACAGAAGCACTTCAGCTTGTCCCTGCTCCAAAAGCAAGCAGCCACCTGGCTCCTTACTTGGCTGAAAAAGGCTACGATGGGGACCTGGGTAAAACCTTTCCAGATTTACGGCTGTAAAAACCCACTTAAGGAAGGAGAAGAAAACATTGTCAAAAATACAATAACCCCAGCACATCTGTGATGACAAACTTTTCTTGAGACACAAAACATCCAAAATCAACTCCTAAACAGAAGCATCATAGCAATTAACTATTTCAGACAGGTCAAAGGCACTGACTTCACTATTGCAGTGGAGGCCAAATACCCATATTCTGCTGTAATTCCTGTGTCAAGGACTGTGTAACAGCCTGACTATTCATATTTATCTGATGTAATATTTCAAACCAAATATGCTCCCCCTACTCCCCTGTCTTTTCTCCTGCAAGGACATTTGGTTCATATAAATCCTCAGGAATCACCAAACCCTGAATGGGGTTACCGGAACCTCGCAGGCTTATGGTAGATGATACAGACGAGTGCCTTTTGTGGTGTTGGAAAATAAACAGCTGAAACAATGAAGACCTGGCCATTACAGATACCATTTTAATATCAGTGACCGTATGTATACTGTACGTATATGCATATAAAACCATACACAAACATACACACCAGCACACAGACAGACTACTGAGAATAAGACACTTTATCTAGGAAGCACTCATGATCAGAAGTACTTCAGTACAATCAGGCCCTCAGGTAACAAGGAGCAAGAAGTCCTGAACTATCATACCACCACTTTCAAATGCCTGAGAGCATATCAACACATTAAATAATTTTAGATAGGCAGGTACCCTATCAGCCTCAGATATGATCAATCACATTTTTTCAGGCTCCCACAGCTCACCAGGCACGCCACGAATGCACAAAATACCACTGTCTAAAGTTAACTTGGCTTAAACCACTGCCCACTGCGGTGTATAGGTCAAAGAGGCATGAGAAAACTGAAATCCTAACTCCTCTTTGGGTACATAAAGCTACAAAGGTTAAGAAGAAAGCTGACACACAAAGCCAAACAATAACCCCACGACTCTTTAAGAGAAGCTATATGCTGCAAGGGGATGAATAGAAAACAGTTTTCCTACACATTCCCTTTAACAGACCTCAGCTTTTTCCAAGACTATCACATTTGAAAGTGAAGGAGGAAGAAAAATAATCCCCCAGTAACTCTACAAACCAGTTAAGGAAACAGCTCTATAACTTTGCACACAAAACCTTCACACACAAAAACCTGTCAAATCTGAAAAACGGCCTGAATTCTACTAAGCATTTCCCTCTCCGCTCATCCAATAAACAACCCAGTTCATTGTATCTTGTTTTTCAATAACCTGCAATTGGTAACCAGTTTAAACTTGAAATCAGAGACTTTATGCCCCAAAAGGATGTATAAGATTCTGAACAGTACAAATATGGTTTTAAAATAGTACTGTATGATACTGGAAGCCCTTATACCCAGTTGAAGGGGCCATACCTGACGGCACTGACAAGGGTTCAGACCTCTGATGGCCTGAGGGTCAAGAAGATTGGCCAGATCTTTCAAGCTTTCCAGAAGAAATACATTAAACGCTTAAATTTTATATTGTGTTATACAAAAAAGCGTGCTTGCACCCAGAATACGCCCAGCCAGTGCAGAGGATGGCATCTTCAGAAAACTGGAAGAAGGCCAAGAGCAAAGAGATTCATCACCGCTCCTTGACTTTTATGAAGCATGCACACATCAAGAGCACAACTGCAGACAGGAAACTAGAGTCAAGGAGAGTGAAGGAAAAAAAAAAAAAAAAGACATGTCTCCCAAATTTATTATCCAAGGTTCTGTTGGGCACAGGATTTTGAAGCACCCACGGAAACAAACTCCCCAGTTACACAAAGAAAAGAGGAGCTTTCCTCTCAGTGGTGACAATCCCACCCTTGTGGTTTTTGACAGCGCTGAAGCTGACCACATTAAGGTGCTGTTAAGCCTTCTAGCTGTTCGGGCTTAGCCTTTATTCAAACACACTTAACGATCTTAGATTATTTTTTTTCCTGGGTGCCACAGCCAAAACTTGATGAAGAAATTCCATTTTCAGAAAACTGGAGTGTGCATTACTGGGATTTTTGCTTTTGAACACTAAACTTCTTGCAGATACCTGCCCTCTGATGGGTACCTGAGAGACCTTCCTCACTAGTCCACCTCCCCTTCCAAAAAAATCACACCAGCAGATGCTGTCTGAAAATAATTCATGGTATCAATCAGAATGGTAGACACCTACACAAGGGGAAACAAATTATACCCTTTTCATCCCCCCACAGCCCACTAGACCAGCATTTCATTCACACCACTGTGAATCCCGGGCAATTTGTATTGAATGTGAGTTGCTTTCAGTGTTGGCATCCCTTGTTGGTTCCTGCCCCGAGTTAAGCACTAAGAGCTTTTCTTCTCCCAGAGCGCTTTTCCTCTATGAAGTCCTTTGATAAGTCCTTAAAAATGAGTGCGCCGTGAAAGCCACTATGCAGGAAGGCACAGCATACAACTACTTGCGAACAGAAATTCATTTTTAAAGAACTGGACGCCGGCACGAATACATTTTTTTATATCACAGTGCACCACAGTTCCAAAATCAACAGCTGGGTATTAGGGCCATATCTAAGCGTAAAACATAAAGACAAGCTTTGTGGACGCTTATTGGCAGCGCCGGTTCCTACTCCCATTAGAAGTGCACCAGACGACATCAACTAGGTCCAGTTAAGAGAAATTTCTAACAAAGAGCCTGTGACCCAGACGAGGGAGACAGACTATGGTCCAAGGTTCTTTTCCGTCAAGGCAGGAGGGGGGGGGGGGGGATGATAAAGGAAGCTTGCCACTGCGCGATTTTTTTGAGACAGAGACAAACTTTCTATCATTGTTCTGTTTTAGTTGTTTAAAAAAAAAATAGTAAAAAAAAAAGTTCCATATCCATTTCCTCTGCGGTGCCTCACGCCGAGAGCCGGGCACACAGAGGGGGACAAACGCCTCCCCATCTGGAGCCGTCTCCGCGCTCACCGCAGGGATTTTCATCCTCGCCGCGGGGCAGCGCGGAGCCACCGGCGGAGGTTACCGCTACCCCGCCTTTTTTCTTTTTCCCGTTTCTACGGCATGACCGATCAGGCTATTATTATCATTACTACTGTTGTTACTATTCACGGAAACAAGCCCATACATACTTTGTCCCAAAAGGCCGGGCTCCCCGCGCCCGCAGCCGCCCGGGAAAGGGCACCCCCGCCTCCAGACAGACCCACAGCATCAATCTGCCCGTGGGTGCGGGGTACGGATCGGTGTCCGTGCAATTAGGGTGACACCCCCCCGCACACACACACCCCCCCACAGGCAGAAGGGATGCGGAGTCGCAGCGCTGAGGTAGGGGAAGAGACGGGGCCGGGCACCGCTCCCGCTCCCCGGCGGCAGGGGATGCCCCGTCGGGTCCAGCGCCGCCGCCCGCCGCCCTGCCCCGGTACTCACCAGCGTGTGCTGTCGTGGTAGTGCTGCAGCACCGAGTACCCGAAGAAGGAGCCGTTGGGGCCCTGGAAAACCACGGGGCGACCCAGGTCCAGGTTGTAGCAGCGCGCCAGGGCCACCCACAGCAGCCCCCACAGCACCCGCGCCCCGCCGCGCCGCCCCGCCATCCCGCCGGACCCCGGGGGCGACTTCCCCGCCGAG
>VXBW01005537.1:515609-591000 GCA_013400375.1 Thinocorus orbignyianus
AGATTAGATAAGAACTTCTTTGCTGTGAGGGTGGTGAGGCACTGGAACAGGTTGCCCAGAGAAGCTGTGGCTGCCCCATCCCTGGAGGGCTTCAAGGCCAGGCTGGATGGGGCTTGGAGCAACCTGGTCTGGTGGGAGGTGTCCCTTCCCTGGGCAGGGGGTTTGGAACTCGATGATCTTTAAGATCCCTTCCAACCCAAACCATTCTATGATTCTAAGATACAACCGCCAGATGAAGTAAGCAACCACCAGAGTGACTGTGGTTCCTGAGAACAGTCAATAAATGGCAGCAAAGACCGTGGAGAAACTCACCTCCTGAATATGTAATTAGTTCTCATCACTCGTTTGCGGCCTTCAGCCCTACTTGAAGGTGGTGCGTGGAGAGGAAGGTGGAGAGGAAGGCTTCGTGTCCAGGGTCACAGAAGAAATGCCTGATTTCCATCATGCTAAAATAAATGGGAGATTTTCCTGGGAAATAGGGAGCCGAGGGGAGAGGAGGTATCTTTTATCAGGGCAATAGCAATAAAAATACTTTGGAAAAGAAATAATCAGACCTGTGTTTTCCAGCATAAGGACTTCAGGTCCAAAACAGAAGCAACAACCTTTATGTCCAAGTAAAAGCTGAAAATAATTGCTCTAATATTTCAATCCTTAGACTGAGAGCAAAAACAGTCATTCAAACATGCAATAAAAGATGGGCAAGAGCAAAGGCAAGAAGACGGTCTCCTCCAGTGATTAAGACAAGAGTGACATCCTGCAGGAGACAGGGAGGGGAGTTAAGTGCTGGACAACCCTTGGCCCATAGAGCCCATCTTTCTGTCATTTGGTAAAAAGCGATAAACTTAAGCACTCAGGATTCGTGAGAAATTGCATTTAGATCACTCTTGAGGATCAAGACTGGATCTTTGACAAGAGCTCCCTCAGAGGTGATTGAGAGCTTCATTTGCTGTTAGCCTTGGCTTTGGCTCTTTAATTCCATGTACTCCCCTCATCCACATGGAGGTGCACTGGGAGAAGCAGAGTCGATCCAAGATCCCTAAGAGCAGAGGTGCCAGAAACTCATACAGGAGGAACCACTGCTTCTGGGAAGCAGATGGAAATAGGTGGCCGGGTCCAGTACTGCTTGTGTAGGCACATGACAGGTCATGGAGAATTTGCTTCTGATGACGACAGTCATCCCCAGGCTGCATGTTGAGGCTGTTTGAAAGACGATGTGGAAAAATGCTGTTGCTGGTCAAATCACCTTGGAGTGCAGGAAGCTCGTGATATAAGTTTAATCGTTTTCTGCACAGGGTTCACACCAAGATGCAGCCCGGCAAGGAGAAAATTCTGTGGTAAGCTGTTTCATTATATCCACGTGGCTCTTAATATGTGTGGCCTGTTTCTGCAGGGGAGCATCCTCACAAGGAAAAAGATTGTTCATTAGCATCGCCCTTGGGAATCACAGCGGGAGCAGGCCACTGGTGCCATATGTATATGTTGCTGTTCAGAAACTGCCATTTTATGTGTTGATGGTGATGCCAGAAAGCAGACATTAGCGTAGGAATATTCCAGGGACAAGTGTAATGGAGCAGTAATAGCTACAGGATTTTGTGGTAAAAAAAAAATCCATAGAGGATAGGAGGTTTTTAGTCACCAAGGTATTTTATGTTTGCTGTATAAAGCCTAGCGGTATAATTATTTAAAGTTCTTCTTCAAGGTGGCTTGTGAGAAGGCTGGGTTAGTGTGAGTCTTCTCCTGTAAGTATGTGCAGGATTATGGAGAAGTGAGTGTTTTTCTGTCTCAAATTTAAGTGGCGTAGTGTTCAATGTCAAATAAAAAGGAAAAGTCACTTATCAATAACTTCAGTTTTTCGTGTATGATCGGATTGAATTAACTGATGTGTTCATTAGATCACCAAGTGAAAACAATGGGGCATTTACATCTTATAAGCAGGGATATTTATGACATGAAATGAAAATATTTTCATGAGGGTTTTACAAATGTGCGATCAATATGGGTAAGTTATCTGATTTGGGCAGAAAATCAATGCGTTGTCATTAAGCAAATTCCACAAGTGATACACAGTCTCATTCACATTACCAAACCAAATCCTCTGCCTTATGAAGCAAGAAAGCGATGGGGCTTTTAAATTAATTAGGCACTGAACGGTGATGCTCAGCCAGACGCTCTCCAACAAAGTTTAAGGGTGGGCTAACATGCTGGGAGAGAGTTCACCCATCTCCAGAGGGAGGAGGGACGCATTGCTGCTCGAGGAGGTGAATGAAACACTTGTCTCTCATGTTGTAGAGTGCTCTCGAGGGGACTTACCTCAACTAGAAGTGATGCAATACAGAACTGTGTCAGTCCATAAAGAATTTCAGCTCTCCATTCTTGGCAGGCTATCCAGAGAAACACCAGGAACACTGTACTTCCACATTCACTTCTTTCTTTTGCTGTGCATCCAAACCCTGAAGTCATCTCAGATTTAATCCAAAGTGAATTTTGTCAGTTCAAGCAGAAACAGAAACTGCCCATCTTGATGCTGTAGGTTTAGCTGATGAAATCCTGGCATGCCATTTCTGAAAGTGATGGGAAGCACCCAACTGCAGCCACAAGCACAATAATAGCATACCGTTAAATGAACCTGGTGGTAAAATAAGGGCTGAGAACAAGGAATAACACATGACATCATATGCCACCCCTTTGGGAAGCAACCATTCAAACTAGGAACAGCAATAGCTGCATTTCTACAGCCCTGTTCTCGCTGCTTCAGTCTTGATGTTTGCACCATCTAGGGAGGCTTCTTACCTGCTCCGTAGGGATAATTTGCATTTTACACCCAACAATATTAATTAAACACTTAACTGGAATTCAGCATGCTGGCAGGGCTCAGTCTCCAGATTAGCTTTTAAATTAGAAAAGTTATCTGTAATTGAGGACCGTCAGTGAAACAGCACCCTTGACTATACTTTTTAATTAATAACTTGAATTATAGAGCTCAGAAAAAAAACCCAAAACAATATAATAATATTCTGACCATGGAAAGAGAAAGAAAATAAATGTTCCATGCCTGTGTTACTCACAGATGCAGCTGTATGCAGACTGGGCTCATCAAGTCATTCTTCCTAATTTCTCATCTCAACCTCCCCTGCCCCAATCTCTGACCATTTCCTCTGGTCCTGTCCTGATTCCCTTGGGAGAAGAGGCCAACACCCACCTCTCTACACCCTCCTTTCAGGGAGCTGTAGAGGGCAAGGAGGTCTCCCCTCAGCCTCCTCTTCTCTAAACTCAACATGCCCAGTTCCCTCAGCCTCTCCTCACAGGACTTGTTCTCCAGACCCCTCACCAGCTTGGTGGCTCTCCTCTGGATGTGCTCCAGCCCCTCAATGTCTCTCTTGTAATGGGAAGGCACCCCATAAGCTCATCAGCAGAAAGTCTGATGCCTCTCCCAATCATTGTGCATCCATGGGCTTAGTGAGGAGGTTTGAAACACACTTGTGTCAAAATTTTCCCACTGGGGCTGTGAGCTGCGCTGGTTCTTTGCAGCCATTCCTTGTATTTCTCTGGCAAGCGCTCAGTACCAGGAGATGGGTAGCAATGCTTGCACGTCAAGGTCTTAATGACAATACTGCAGTCTGGTTGTAGTCGGCTCCCACAGAGCTGTGTGATCTAATACACCTTCAGATTCAGCTGTAAGGAGCTCAGGAGACACAGCTTCCTTAGTCTTTCAGTGGCTGAGATGTTTTCCAGGCATTTTTTGTACCTATCCTTGGATATCAGGTACAGAGCATCCTCTTCAATTCCTCTCACACTGCAGCTTCGTGCAAAGGATTGATTGTGGTTGTCTCCCCCACTGAAGGAAAGAGAAGAGCACTGCCACCTTTCATTGTGCTGTAAGGAGAATGGAAAGACAAAAATATTATTATATACACATAAAAGATGATAAATATCACATATTGTGGAAAAAGAGGGAACTCTCCACATTCACTCGCTTACCTTGCCTCCACCATTCACTTGCCTAAATGAGGTAGGAAATGGCTGGATTGACAGGGACTGCGCTCTGTGTTTCCAGAACGACTACCAACTCGTACCATTTCAGCCTGTTAGACATCAAATCACTTGCAGCATCCAGACTCAATAGCAAATCCAGACCACGATTGTCATGGTACAAACTATACTAAATTAAGGAGATGTCACCCTCCGTTTTTGCATCAAATGCCAGAGGAATTACTTTTGCTAGCTAACAAGTTCAGGTTGAGTAGAAAACTGGATGAGGTGCCTACACTGACCTCCTCACACAGTATATACTTTTAATTCCTACTGGCCTGTTCTTCTGTCTGGAAGTACTGGGGCAATGAAATGCAATGAAGCAATGAAGCTGGTGAGAGGTCTGGAGAGTAAGTCTTGTGAGGAGAGGCTGAGGGAGCTGGGGGTGTTCAGCCTGGACACAAGGGGGCTGAGGGGTGACCTTCTGGCTCTCTCCAACTCCCTGAAAGGAGGGTGTAGCCAGGGAGGGTCGGTCTCTTCTCCCAAGTCACAGGCAATAGGACAAGAGGAAATGGCCTCCAGTTGTGCCAGGGGAGGTTCAGATTGGAGATTAGGAATAATCTTGACAGGGAAAGGGTTCTGAAGCCTTGGACTGGGCTACCCAGTGCAGGGGGTGAGGCCCCATCCCTGGAGGGATTTAAAAGCCGGGTTGGCCTAGTGCTTAGAGACATGGGTTAGTGATGGGTTTTATCAGAGTTGGGTTGATGGTTGGACTTGATGATCTCAAAGGTTCCTTCCAACCCAGACAATTCTATGATACTTCAGCCTGATTCATGGTCGATTGTGCCCAAAGGAAAAAGCACCATGTAATGTAAAACATATCTCTAAAACATTTATCACACGCCAGTAGCCTAGTAATTGAAGGAATTTAACTGAGCCAAGTAAAAGAAATAAAAATTTATCAGGTAAATTTTTCCCATTTGATAAAAGTTTTGTTTGTTTGTTTCTCTTAAGTACCTCCAGATCTTTCCATTTTCATATGAACGTAACAGACCTCTGCTTAGCCGTCTCCATCCAGCCATGCTCTGGGCTGCACTGAGTACATGCCTGAGCACCAGTGCATGCTTGTGCTTTGTTGACCCGAGGGGACATGAACGGCAGACCTGGAGCCAAGCACATGCTTCAGATGAACTGGGACTCGGGCTAACCTACGGATGCACTGCTAACAGCTGAATTCAAGTGTTGCACCTCTCATATTTTCTGTCAGCTGTCATGTGTTTGTTTGCACATGGTTGGAATAACAACCCAGATGTAAGCATCCATATACTGCACATTTCAATACCTACACTCTCCTGGGCTGAGAGACCCAGGACTAATTTTTCTTCTAATGCTGGGGAAAATTNTATTTATATTTCAACCCTTGTGTTTTTTTGCGTTCTCCGATTCCCCTTTCCTGGGTTGCAGAGGGGTCATGGGGTGATAGAATTTATTGTCGTGTCTGCACCACAATAAATTGTTAAAATACACACACAAGTTGCCAGCCAAACACCCACAGAGGCTTCTCTTGAATCGCTGTTTTTTGGCTAGTTCTGATCTCACTGGGGGCCTTGTCACTACACGTCTTTATTTCGCAGCAACGTCAGTGAGATGGTGTGCTCAGTCACCCAGAATCGATGGAACCTCTTTACCACAGCCCAGGGATCAATGGATCAAAAAGCTTTTTATCGTAACAAGCAGACATGCTCTTATTTGGCAATATACTGTAATCAAATATTCTATATGCTATTTCTTTTGATTTATATACGTTAGAGCGGCTCTAGGGAGGGCCCATGGATAAAAATGTATAAATCCAAAAATAAGCCAGATGGCAGTGTATTCTAAAAGCATGTGCAATGTGACTCAGGTAGTTGCTCCCAAAATAGCTGCACCAGCCCCACAGGGCCCGTCTTATGGGAAAGAATGGAGAAATTATGTTTCCTCCATCTCCACGGACAGATGCCCATCAGGATCACTGTGAGGAAGGGGACAAGTTATCAAGGTATGAGAGTTATGACTAAGGAAAAATGAAGCTCTACCAGTGAACAATTCAGAGCACCTGAAGCTGGGCTTTCAAAAACAGTCCAGAGACAGTCCCTCTCTCATTCATGACTGCAAAGAAACTTCAGAAATACTAACTTCACTGCACCAAACCCAGCTTTTGCCAGTACCTCCTAAATAATCACTGAAACACAACAAAACCTGTAACAATAGCTCTAAACCATAACTCATTAATACCCCCATACTTAAGAAAGTTGATGTGTTCTTAATTGAACTCACTTGCCAGCATCATCCCAGTCTTATCTAACTAGATGAGTCTTGGCTAACAAGCGAGCTCTCACCCATGGCTGAATTTTAAATTCAGATTAGAGGAGGCTTTTGAATGTATCCAACAACCAGGAGAAAATGCTCATCACTAGCTTGTAAAAGGCAGTTCCCAGGTCTGTATCCTTCCTGCATAACTTTATTAATAACCTTATGGGATTGTAAGTATAGGTGAATGCTGAAATTCATAGAATGATTTGGGTTGGAAGAGACCTTAAAGATCATCCACTGCCATCACCTGCTCTGGGCAGGGACACCTCCCACCAGACCAGGTTGCTCCAAGCCCCATCCATCCTGGCCTTGAACCCCTCCAGGGATGGGGCAGCCACAGCTTCTCTGGGCAGCCTGGGTCAGGGTCTCACCACCCTCACAGTAAACAATTTCTAATACTAATCTAAATCTAGCCTCTTTCAGTTTAAAACTATTACCCCTTGTCCTGTTGCTACACTCCCTGATAAATTGTGACTTTTCATAGGAGCTCTTTTCCCCAAAACACTGCTTCTTTACTGCTAGCCCTGGGAATTCTGGGAAAAGAGCTATGGTACAGGGAAGAAATACATCAAAGAGACGTTATAAATCAAATCCCTCTACTCATTTCTGTTCCTTGTCCAGTATCGGGTGTGGATTAGACCTACCACAAAACCTGCAACTTCTGCATCAGCCTCAGGCTGACAAGAATTTGGGGATCTGAGACAGAGACACAATGGATCCTCATTACAGTTTTCTTAAGTAGCTGAGCCCTGTCCCCAGTCCCTATCTGAATTGCAAACCGCTGACAGCTCTCTCCCCTTCTCCTAGAGGATCCCCAGGACAATGGGACAATCCCATCAGGAGAACCAGCATGCTGCAACGCTGCAGTGGAAAGGAGAGATTGTAAATGAAACTCTGCAGGCATCGCCTCCCGTGCAAAAACCCCATAGATTTCAAGAGCTAAACACAGCCAGACCCTGCTGCTCCCCAGGGTGGGAAAGCCACCTTGCAGCCTGCATTTCAGCGATGCTACCACAGACAGCTAACCCTCCCACTGGCCGTGCCGCGGCCACACTCAAAGGACTGGCTGATGAGGAGATCTACAAAACAAATACAGCGTTATAAACCAGGACCTACCCTGTTTGCAGAAACAGAGTTTCAAAACTAAGTGAAATTAACTAGAATTAAAGCTTGTACCAACTTACATGCCCTTAAATTTATGTGTCTTAGTTTGCTACAAAATTACAGCTTAAGCTATAGATATTAGGTAGATACATAATTATAAAGAGGCTGTTGATTGTTTTCTTCATTTGATTTTCACGGTTTAGTGAACCTCCAGTGATAGAGGTCCTTTTCAACAGCCAGGACCTAACCCACTGCAACTCGGGGAAGGGTTCCCAGAAGCCTGAATGGAGTTGAGCTGTAACTGTAACACAAGTGGCTTTGTCTCTTTTATCTCACTTCACCTACATCAAAACAAAAATCACAGCTGGGAAACACATACTAGACACTAGAAAGTCACAAAATGCGGGGCACATGGTGGATTCCGTGATCCAACATTTTTCTACAGGATACTAAATCTCACTGATTTGTACATCAAAGTGGTGTCTCTGCTTTCCCTTTTGGCCTCCGTTTCTAAATCTATGCCTGAGACCCCACTGGTCACACGAGCTTTGGCCACTTGTCGAGAAGTCCAGTTTACATCACAGCTTTCAAACATTTTGCTTGGCATTCCTGGCACATCTGCTTTCCATTAGCCAGTCACTGCATGTTTATTATTCCACATGTTAACTATCATACGCTCCTTGTGTGAAAAGTTCAGGTGAATAACGTAATTTATCATTTTTGAGAGATCCAAACCTGTTCTCCCCACACAGAAAAGGCACTTTTTGCAGTTTTGTGCGTGGGCACTCAAAGCCTGAGCCCTTAACCAAATAATTTGGGATATACAGGACCCTTCAGTGACCCAGTTACTCCTAAATTGCCTCCTGTGCTATGGCTTAATTTGCTGTGTGCTGCACAGACGCAGTTGTTCAGAAAAGTAAACTATGGGACTCCACAGGACTTGTTATTGGCATGAGATATGTCAGAAGCAGCACAGTTATCCAGCTTAATAATGTGAAAAAAACACAGAATTTGAGCAAAAAAAAAAAAACCTCCAAACCCCTCAAACCCCCTGCTCTCTGGGACAAAATTTTGCGCAGGTATAATTCAATATAAATCAGCGGAATTAAGGCAAGGAATTTGCAAATCCTCAGGGCGATACTGACTACGAATAACATGAAGAGAGGAGCACGACAGCTGTGCTGACACTGCAGGCTCTTCTGTTCACAAGCACTTTCCCTGGCACAAGAGGTTCTGGGAGGACTCTGGCAGTAACAAAGCCGTCATCCCATACACCAGCAAGAAAACAAAACACATTTGGAGGCTGATGTGAGAGTTTCGTGGTTCACTTGATGATTTCTACTGAGCCACCTCTAGCATCACTCTATTAAAGCAGAGCGGTACACTCCTAACCATCCTGCTCAGCTGATGAGGACTGACCAGGGGGAAATCAGTGATGATAGAAAAGGCTTGGAGTGGCTTCCAAGATGGAGACAACAGCTGTCCTACCCCAGCTGAGAGACTTGGGGTTTGATAGAGGCTGTAAGAAATAAATAGCCCAAACTCGGCCAGAGAAAAGTCCAGAGAAAAGCAGAACCTTTGGGAAAAAGTAAAGAGTACGTGATGCTTCTGCAGCCTGCTTGCGAGTGCTTAGAGACCTGCATGGCCCAGGTGACAGGAGCCACGCTTCTGACTTCAGCAACACCATCAGAACTAGCAGCAGGCTGGGTGGGCAAGGCACAGCAGGTGGGAAATCAGGTGAGATGTGCGATTCTCTTGCTTTCCCTGACATGATAAATTACTCCGGGCATCCCAGGGCAATACATTAACCAAACTATGCTCACAATTAGTCGACAGCAGCAGTGAAACAAGACATAAGCAAAGTTTTATTGCCACCTTGTCAGAAGGGCATGAACTGAAGTTATTTTTACCTCCTCTTGTCCACCGTGTCTACTTGTTTCTTTAACTACACTCTGCCATTAGTGCAGCCACAAAGGGCTTTCTGAAAACCATCAGAATCCTACTGAAGGAACAATACATAAATTGACTTCTATTTTTAGTCAGTATTAAAGCTTATCTAAAGTAAACATTAAATCTGGCTTCCCTATAGTCAGCATCCCTCCCAGGAATACACACCCTTATTCTCAACCTAAAAATAAGCTTGTGACTTCATGCATTGCCTCTTGTGCTGTCTCCCCATGCTACATAAAGCAAAGAGAAGACCCTTTCCGTCCAGCAGCTCACTGAAAGTCACCCTCACCTTCTGCCTGTTTAAAAACTTTAAAGAGCCCAGTCAGTGAAGACAAGTGACATAAAGCATTTAATGAAAAGTGCTTAATGAGTAATTGCATGTAGCCAGCACTTAAAAGAGGAGCTGAAGAGACCCCTCGCGCAATCCCGTGCAGGGGCTGCCCAGCAGGTTTCTGGCCCACAGGGCTCTTCTTGCCCAGAGGAAGCTGGTGGCTCTGCCAAAACTCCTGGTTTATCCAGGTTCAGTATTTCACTGGCTGAACAAGGAGAGTGGTGTAAGACCAGAACAACTTCCAGAATATTTCTAGGTAGCACGGGGATATCCTCATCTTGAGGAACAGTACAGGCAATCTGGATCTCTCCTGCTCACCCTGTATTTATAGCAACATTTCTATTTGAGGTCCCACCATGGCAAAACCTGCATAAAATACACAGAAATGGTGCTTCATCTCAAAAAGTCTAATACCCTTAGAATTGTGTCCTGAGTGTGCTACCTAAACCTGAGGGGAGAAAAAAAGAATCTGCACTTAGCTAAATGGGACACCTCCTGTACTGAATTTGTGGTTGGATCAGATTTTAATTCAGTAAGAGCACTGGAATCCCAGTGCTGGAAGCACGCTGTGCTTTCAATAACACGCAGATAACACTGGCTGGGGGGCATCGGGGTGAGGGCAGTTTGTTTCTATGTGGAAACACTTTTCAGGGAAGATGAAGCTAGAATTCAGTGTGGGAAAATGAAACGTTCTCTCTGAAGATAGTTCAGCCTACTTACTATTTTCATTACCATAAAGGAAGGACCTAGTCTTTCACCCCACCCTTCTTTTCTTCTCCTCCCACTCTCCTTTATTTAATCACCATTCTAAAAGGGACGTGTATCCTTGGTCCTAGCCCAGCTTACACGGAGGGGAAAGGATCTCCATTATCTTTAAGGCACACTACTCTGGACAGCCACCACAACATACACCAACAACCCCTGTTGGACTGGCTCAGCCTCCTTTCTGCAGAGTTCTCAATTTAGTCATTTCAAGATTATAAACCATCTCCAGTGGGCTCTAGGCATAGGGAAGTACTGCCCGTTTTGTTAAGGAATAAATGAAAGTCTATTTTTTTCAATCTTGCAGGTAATTTCCAGAATAACGTGTTAAAGCAGCAAGGATGATAATCTGGCAGTATCCATAAAGATATACAGATGTGTAAGTGAAGCAGAATATCCAGTTTCATTAACATGGGATATTCCATTCCAGCAATCCTCATGTGTAGGGGCACAAAATCTCATGGGCAGTGGTGAGGTCTACTTCTAGACAGCTTGTGCCTGCTCATGATCAGTTACCTACATACTCTCCACAACAGCTGACCAGCTGCAAGAACAGCTGGAGCGTTGTTCCGAGAGGTGGCAAACAGCAAACTCAAAACTTCTGCACAAAGCCAGGAATGTGTTTAGTACTCCTCATCTGATCCGCTAGGAGGAATCTTACGTCTCAAATAACTTTACCCTGTACCTACTTCTCTTTCTCACTCAGACACCCGTTCTCTTGCCCTTCTGTTTCAGCTGTTTCTCCAGAGTTTGTGGCTTGTGCGAGGAAGAGACAGGCAAGACTCAGCAGAAGCAGCAGCTTGCAGTTACGGAAGCACAGAGCTCGTGTTGGCTGCACAGAGATGCCTGTTATAAATTGGTACATGCTGCTTATCATTTTGATTTATCTGCAAGAGGTATGCTATTGCCTCAGCCAAGTCAGAAAACTTTTAAGTGTTTCCCTTACTCCAATAAAACTGGGCGATGCGCAGCACCGCTAAACGTGACAGCTGATGCCAGCACCGGGACAACACAGACTACATAAGAAGGCTAGATACCTTCTTGGACAGCTGAAGTTTCCAAAATATAAGCAGTGGCAAAGATCACAGCATACCCTCTGCTATTCATCCCTTTTCCTTCCAGTGACATTAAACACTTACAGAAGCACTGGAGATTCAAGCCGTCCAGGCAGAGAGGCTGGTGTTGCTCAGCAGGCAGAGGAACCTCCGCTTCTGTAGCAGCCCCTAGCGTGGCCTCCAGATCCTGGACCTGATCAGCCCTCAGGGCCACGCAGGCCTTCATCTCTGTTTGGAAAAGCTCCCTGCCAAATCCCAGTGGTTCTGGTTACAGCAAAGTGCCTCATTAGAAGACAACCACCTCGTTCATTTGCCCAGTCATGGCCACCCACTGATGGCATGACCTGGGCTAGAAGCTCCAAGAGATGCAAGTCGCGTGTCACAGCAGATACTGCACCACACGGAACTCCATCATCACCCATTGCTGCACTGTGACATGCTAGCACAGCTGCAAGATAATACGTGATTACCATGGGCTTAATTACTGCTCCTCTGAAATGTCACATGGTACTAAGAGGCAGCTGTAGGAAATGATAGCCGTCACTGTTCTACGATCAAAGAAATCTCTAGAGCTGTGCTTACTGCATGTCAACATGCCTTGAAAATTACTCTCATGGATAGAGGACTCTAATTCAACCTTAACAGAAGACTAGAATCAGTGTAAATGAGAGCCTGCAAGAGAAGAGAAAATTAAAGGTAGCACCTCCTAGATCATAAATGCCATGTAGGATAACACACAACTTACTGCTGCTGTTCTAGCTTCTCTCATCGACAACATTACGAATAAACACAACCCAACAGCTTGACAATCCCATGCTAGCGACGCTTCTGAGGAGCAGGATCTTGGCACAGCCACGAGGATTCATTTTTAGCTGGGTCTGGGTATCCCACACCATGGGGAGAGGCTGCCATTCCCTGCTGAGCTTGATTTCCATAAGGAATCAGTAATTGAGTTGTGGAAGAGTTGTCTCTTCTTGAAAAAGCAAATGAAAAATAATCTTCTCATTTTAACAAACTCCACAGAGGGGGGGACAAAAAGAAAAAAAGAGTTTCCTGTAGCAGATCTGGATGGACAATCAGATTGCACACAGGAAATTTGAATTGCGGATCACAACCAACCTGCTCAGTGCTTATCCTCACCTTAGAGAGGAGAACTATGTGGGACAGAAAATGAATGTTAGTCTAGCTCACAGAAAGAGGGACTGTAAGCGGCAGGACTGGAAGTTGGATGGATTTATACATATTTTATAAAAACAGTGAAATAGTACGTTCCCAGTAAGTACCAGGCTAGGCACTGAAATAACACTGTATAAACAGTATTTTTCAACTAAATTCACAATGTTTAAACCCCAGGACACTGGAGGACACTTTTTAAAAAGAAAATTTAAAATGTTTTATCAACAGATCTACACATTTTTCTCTATGCACATGTGTGTGTACGTATGCAGTGCACCTTGCATGTAAAACCGGGGGAAATTCAAAGTCCAATTACATTCTCCCGCAGCAGCATCTTTTAACCATCCAGTCTGAACAAGCTCAGGATCCTCCTCTTTGCTGAAAAGACAGCCAAAACTTTGATACGATCTGGTTTTTAGGTGTGTGTCTAAACAAGGATATTTTCTAATCAGAAGTATTTGTGGCTAGAGTATAGCATTTATATAGTACAGCATTTATAGGCACCCGCCACTTCTAGCAGTATTTTAGGACACTCCAAAGCCAGAAAAAAACTACAAAGAGGAATTCTTATTTTCGTGTTTTCACCCTAACTCATTTCCTTTATTTAAACTCTAAAACAATGCTTTATCTACATATTCTCTTTAGAAACCATAGTTTAGAAACAGTTAAAACTTCAGTCTGACAAAAGTCCTCTACTCAACACAATTCCCCATTATGTTACGGAACAGTTCTGTGTTTGCTTTTAAGTTCTATATTTGCTTATAAGTACTATATAGAAGGGGGAAAAAATAACAACTTGTTCAAAATCTGAATTTGGGAAGTGGTTATCTGATTTTGATTTAAAGGAAAGAATGAAGTATGTATAATGTCCTATGATGTCCTTTGCGTTCTTTAATTAAGTCACTTAAGGGGAAAAAAAATGTTATTTTCTCCATCCACTGTTGTACAAACATTATACAGACTACTTCAGTTTGCTCCACAGCACTTACGTCATACAACAAAAAACAGTCTATAGTCAGTATGGAAATGGAAAGAGAGAAGCAGCCCAAGAGAAAGTGTGACAAACAAACAGGCTATTTGCAAAGGGAAGAGAACTGTCAGGATGGCAGGGATCACTGCCAGGGTAACAAATCCCCGCATTTCATTTCCCAAAGCCTGAGACAACACATACCTTGCGTGGAAACCTGAAACTCAAATCTATGTTTCAGACTGCTGTGATGACAGCAATAGCAAAATCCTACAAATTCTCAACCAGCTGTGAGAGGAACACACGCTTCCCACAGCCAAACATACCCATGTCACGTCTGGCCCAGGCTTGCTGCTGTGTGAGGAAACGCGGAGGATGCCGTTCTGCCAAGCAACGCAAGCAAAGAGAAGATCCTACAACTGAAACCATTACAATAATTTTTATTTTTTTTAAAACTGAATGCAATACATTTGATAAAAAGAAAAAAAAAAAAGGAAAAAAAAAAGGAAAAAAAAAGGAGCTATAAATAATAAAGCAGCATGAAAATGAAGAAATTTTGCCAGAGATGAGGCAGAAAAAAATAAAAGATGCTACTCCAGGTCCTTAGTTATCAGAGACAAGCCATATTCCTTTAGACCATAAATAATAATTTAAAGGCAGATGTAATCTTTAGACAGCTGGTGGCCACAATGGTTATTGGAGAAGTCACAGTGTTGTACTTCTCCCAGTTTTGTTTGGCTACAAAACCGTGCAAATCAATCCAGCTTCCTCATTTCTTTTCATGCAGAAGACACAACATTTTTTTTTTTTCCAAAAAAACCAAAAACCCAAACCCCAAAAAGAAAACCCAGAACAAAACCAAATCAAACCACAGCAGTATCAAACATCCTACATGTCCTTAGCGTGTGCTTATTCTCTGGAGCTCCGCACAACCACTGTGCTGCTGTCTGAGCCCTAGTCTGAGGGTAGCTGAGCAGGATGTGGACAACCACTGGAGGTGACAGGAGAAATGGCTGAACTTGACAGGGAACAGGATGAGAAGTGGACAAAAGCAATAGTGTGAGGAACAGGTGGACCTCACAGATGGTTATGGGGGGGTCACAAGAGAAAAAAGGATGAGCTGCATAGATAATGAGAGGCAAATACAGGGGATGCAGAGTACTGAAATGCCAACGATGCCAGGATAATCGCAATTCTAATACCATAAGAAGCTGAAATTATTTAGATAACAGTATGAGAAATAAAAATTTGGGTGCACAGAAATATAAGATAGTGGCTAGTGCCATTGAGCTGAACAGCTGGAGTAGGACAACAGATCAAATCTCTCAGTTTGGACCACAACACATTAGCCAGACCTGTTTCTGTGGCCAGGAGGACCTGCTGCTTCCCTTGGGTGACTGGAGAGCATCCAGAGGAACAGACTGAGCACCCATGTAGCAGGATGCATGTTCAGGCCCAACAGCATCAGCAACCAACCATCGCTTCCTAGCAGTATTCAGAAGTGTCTTTCGGGCAGGCAGTGTATTCAGAAGGCCCGTTTATGTGCACACACCAGCTATTTAGACAACTCCTACAAACACATGTTAAAAGTTATGTTTGTGGAGGACTGATCACCTTGAAGCATCTTGGCAAACTAGCACACAGGGTACAAGTTATGGACAGGCTAAGCGCCACAGTAGCTGGGTAACAAGTTAAATTTATCCAAACTTGCATATCGCTTCAGAGGAACATAACTTACATGCCAAAAGGAGCAGGCAGGCATTATTTAAAAGAACAAAATTCCATCATTTAAATCTTTTACAAAGCAAGCTTCCCTACTTGCACTACTTTCCCACCAGCTCTTCAGTTCACCATGTGTCTGTTTCACAGGTTGTGAGCCCCTGAGTATCTGAAGGTCTCCTCTGACTCGTACAGTTCAAGATACTTGAATAGCTCTTCTTGTGACAGGGAAACGTCAGCTTGAAATGTCTTGGCTAAGAACGCCTAGAACAGGAGTAAGAACAAAAGCAGCGGACCCTTTCAAAGGAAAAATCATACCAAAGAAGTTCCAAAATTCTACAGTAAATAAACTTTATTTCATCTCAGCTCTTGTCAGATTAGTGCTATCAACAGTTACAGATCAGCATATGATACAGTTACGTATTAACTGTTTACAATTTACAGTAACATACTTTTTCTCCAGAAAATATAAGTACAAAAGCTAAGAGTAAACAAATGAGGTACTGCAATTTGGATTTACTGTAGGCAAAAGCGTGTAGAAGTGATCTTCAGCAAACAATCAAAAGATCAAATCGGGAGACAGTAGTCATCAAGAGTGCCGAGTTCATCGGGAAAAGTCACCTCAACCGCTACCCATCCAAAATGTATTGCACAATTCATTCAAAAAATAAAAAAATAAATAGAAAAACCAAACCATTTATTTCAACTCTTAAAAAACACCCAGTAAAGCCTGTATAGAGATACAGTAGTGGGCAATTACCTCCTAGGATAAAGTCTTTTCTCTCCATTAAAAAAATAACCTTTAACACAAAATAGAAGACAGTGTTCATTAGCAGAGAAAAGACTCATCACCAGATAACCAGATAGTTTTGACTCTGTTCACGGTCCAAAGGTGGTGCTGAGTTTTGGTTCCTGCTGTTCCATTTGTGACCTTGAATAATAGCTTTTCTTTGTGCCCCTTGGCAAGGGCCAACACCAAAGATATGAAGGTATTTCTAAGCAGCAGTGGCATGAGACGTTCTCCGCACAATGTCTTCAGGATGGCCATAGCCACGACTGGAAGAATGAGAAGTTAGACAAAATGAACAAATGTTACATTATTGACAGCAATTTAGAAGCACTTAGGATTAAAATAAGAATGACCTTGTTTTTTTAATAGGAATAGGAGATGGAAGAATTTCAGGTAAGTCAAGTTGCCAAATTATTAACTGATTTCAAGCAAGGAATTCCATTCAGTATCTGCAAAGCAATTGAGAAACCCGGATAAAACTGAAACAGCCTGTAGCAAAACAGTCAGAAGTCTCACTGGAAACGGAGAGTCTACTGCATTGCTGCCTCTTAATCCAATCAAAACCAAAGTTTTCTTCCCTGCATAAGGATTATCAGCAACGCTGAGATGATGAAGTAAAAATTCGGGGCTAGCAAAAAGCTTCCTCTAGCAGGAAAATATTTATCGCTTTCACAATGAAGTCAGCATCATCTCAATTTCTAAGTTTTATACGTGCAAGAATACTATCTCTTTTGCTGGCAATTCCCTGACATAAGTCACAAAAATACTTGAGCAAGAGAAACTGCAATCCAGTAATAGTGAGGTCGGAGCAGTTTCCATACGTATCAGCTCAAGTCATGGAAGTGTAACAGGGAATTGCTGACATGAAGGTCAACCCAAGCCCTTGGTGATAGCCTTCAAAGGCAGCTGAGAACACCTCAACTTTTTACACCAGTGTTACAGACAGCACGATGAGAATTCAGTTTCAAACCTGCTTTCTGCAACAGTGCTGTCAACAGCTTTGCCCTGTCGTTATGAAGGATTCAATTCTTTTCAGCAGAGGCATAGAACAAACGGTGGCTGGTTTTCCAAGGACGTGATCAGGGCTGGGATACACATACACCACCTGATAATTCATTTCAAGCAGTACAGTGTACATCTCCCATAAATCTGACTTGCTTACCCAAAAAAGGAGTTCAGAAAGTGAATAAAGGCAAAGCAAAGCCAGTTGCAATAAAATTTAGTATTACATATTCATTGATTTAAAATCTGATTTGGTTTTCTTTCTACAACTGAGCTTTCTGTAGCTCAACAGACATTTCAAGTTTTGCTTGAAAGACTCAAAAGACTGGTCAAAAACAATAGATATCATTCGCAAAATTGGCTTTTTAAAGCAAAACATGATTAAGAGTAGAACAAAGTTCGTCATACACACATAGAACAAAACATTTGATTTCTTTTAACAAACGAAAGCAAGCAAGAAAAAAAAAGGCAGAAGAATGATTAATCTCGTACTACAGGCTTTGTCTTTAAATAGAAGTATGTATTAGGCTTCACTCACCCACACGCTAACTAAACACAGACTGATGGGATATTCAGAAGATACCACTGCGAGGTGAGGCAAACTACAAAGCCAGGAAGAAAAGAGTTTATTGGACTACTTTGTTAATAGTGCAGGTAAGAACTTCAGGGACATCTACTGCTGATGGATGAGACTGCTGCTGTCAGAGCACAACTACATCCTGAGAGCTGGATTAGTGACAGAGACACGGATCGAGCATAGGGTTATTGGCCTAGGAATCTGTTAAAAGCTTTCAGAAATATGTTAAATATATGTCCACTATGAGGGTAAATACTCACAGACACTTAGTACTACACACACTTAGAATCATAGAATGGTCAGAGTTGGAAGGGACCTTCAAGATCATCAAGTTCCAACCCCCCTGCCATGGGCAGGGACACCTCTCCCTAGAGCAGGTTGCTCGAAGCCCCATCCAGCCTGGCCTTAAACACTTCCAGGGATGGGGCAACTTCATTAACAATTTACACGTGAAAATTAGTAATAGATGTTTGGCCATACACTAACACAGAAACAACCAGGCTTTATGGTTTTTTTTTATGCATTTTTATGCATGTTTACCAACCAAACAAGAATTTTATTTCTCACGAGATCTCAATACTAGATATTTTTAAATATCAGCATTACTCCAATATTAACTATGGGGAAACACTACTACCCTGTAAATGTCAATAAATAAAATAAATAAGAAAAAAAAAAGCAAGCATATTTCTCGACAGAACAGTTTATGAAGATCCCTCCAACATTTTAGTCCTAAACAGAATTATAAAAGATTTGACCCAAAAAATATTTTGTGCTTCAATAAACGAATTCAGTAACTTTGAAAGTGAAGGAAAAAAAAAATCTACCAGATCCTCCATAACATGTCATAGTATTTGAGTCCCAATTAGATGTCTAATTTTGATCACCATGCATTTGTAAAGGAGCAAATTCATAGACTAGACCCGAGCCAACAAAGCAAAAGAATCCCAAGAAGTCTTTGATCTGACATGAAGCTTTTAAAATGACAAATGTCCTTAACAATCAAAGCACTTGCAGACTGCAAAAAACCTCACTGTATGCTCCAGCCAAAACTTAATACCGAGGACCAAAACTTGTCGGATGAATTCAAGTTAAATTTTATTTAGTATCAGAACCTGTGAATATCTGTTTTAGAAAGAGCAGGTTTCAAGTGTCAAAAAGCTGAAGTGACTGCGAAATAAGGTTCATCTCTCTAACCTCTCTTTTGACCAACAGAGAGCTCAAAAGGTTTCCTAACCACCACTCTAGCTTGCCAAAACAAGCAAACAAAAACATCTCACCAGCTTGCTACTTGAAAGTCAAAGCAAGAGACCATTAAGAGAAAATCACGTTTGGGATGCACGACACTTATTGGAGATGCAGCTTTACCAGCATTTATATCATTCCAAGATTGCAAGTCACTCTCAAACCTACTAAATGTACAGGAAAATGTAGTATTTAACTCTTTCCTCAGATTTGACACTTGAAGGAGATGAAATGGTAAATTACTTATTATTTTTTAAAAAATTCATTTCAATGGATGAAAGGACTTCAACTACTTCAAGTGTAAAAATGGTCAAATTTTCATTTTGTTCTATTTCTGAAAGTGCTAAAAAGATATATTTGCAAGGCCAGCAAGGGAAACAGAATGCAATTATTCCTCTCACCTTAATTCCTAAATATTCTACTAAGCTGACTCACAAAGACAGTGATCGTAGTGTTGACCCCAGGCGCAAGGTAGAGAGAAGTACTAGTGTGCTTTTCATCTTAATAAAAAAATTAGTTCCAATACATAAAATAGGAACAGTAATACCAAAAGAAACGTTTATGCTCATACATTCTTATTCTATTCTTCTAAGAGTGAATCCTACATATTTTGATTGTTTTGAAATATGAAAATAAAGCAGACTCTTAAAAAAACCAACCAAACAAAAACCCCTAAACCAAACCCCGATACTGCTGGGATACTCAAGACAAACATGTACATATCCCGCTTCAAACACACATACCCCAGGTGATTCAGCTAATCGGTTTTCTATTCTACAAGCAAAATACCTTTGGGGTTTGTCAGAAATTTTGTCCCAGGGTTGAAAAATCGCTCTTGGCATATTTTTCAAGAAAACTGTTATGACTCCACAGAAACTTCTGAATTTAAAAAGCATGATTTCCTTGTCAGACTGTTTTTTTGATTAGAAAATTCATCTGCAGAACAGCAGTGATGACTTATTGTACTTTGTTCTGTTATACCCAGAACTATCAGAAATACAAGCTCAACCAATGATGAGATAGAATAATTAAGACAATATGCTTGCTTTTTTTTCCCCCTTTACTTTTGCTATAAACTCAAATCTACAACTGGAATTTGACATTCCATTAAACAAGAGGGATGGAGGGAAAACAGGAGTTTTCTTGAATGTGGATACAGGGGAAAAGGAGACATAAAAGAAAGTTTCTAATTCCTTATTTGTGCAACCTAACCTCTTGCATGAAGTTGGTGTAACTTACCAATGGTCGAGCATCTTCTCGTTCTAGTATCTTCCGAGCTTGATCTGCCGGGAACTTTAGCACTGTTGTTATAACCTTGGCCATTGTCTAAAAAGAAACAGGTCATCTGTAAGTAATTTCATATGCACTAAAATGCTTTGTAATATTTTAAAATGCGTTTCATTGAAGATTACCAGATGTTACTTTCAGTAGTATCAATGAAAAACACAGCCAAACACGTAAGATATAACTACTTGCTTCACATCATATATGCACGACATCATGTGAATTGTATGAAAACCATGAAGGACCTTCATTTCACAGTGTCACAAACTGCAGCTTCTGTATTTTGATGCAAGCTCTATGGTATCTGTGCTCAAATACTTTAAGCCCATTCTGAAGTCAGTGCCCTGTTACAAACACTGCTCCTACCACATTCCATCCTAATGCAGCCTTTCTGAAAAGCACATTTCAGGTGCGTGGCACCTGAGTGAGTCCTTACAGCTTCAACTATATTCACGTCATCCAAATATTTTGTAAAGAAATGAAACATGGGGAAAGCAGATCCAAATGCCAGATGTGGAACACCAGCTGTCTAAATATTTTTGGTGGATATACAGTAACCCCATATTTAAACAGCAAATCATTTAGACCTCCTTGGACAGAAGCTGTAAGAATATCAGAGTGAATTTGTTTGTTGCTGTTACTGAAGAAATCAACTGCAAATGTTAGTACATCGCTGCTAAAAAAAGAAAAAACCCTCACAATTCTAATCCAAAGTTCTGAGGCATGCACAGTAATGTCTTCAGTCTTAATGAGTGACTGAGGTTTGCCTGAATGCAAATTTGCTACGCGCATCAGCTATCTACAACAGTCATCTGCAGCTGTCCCAAGACCTGTCTGAAGCTGAAACATTGCTGATGTTTTTTAGGAACTTCCCCTGTCTGTCCCTCACAATTCAAAATCATAAAATCCAGTAAGGAACGTATTTTTCTTCAGTGATTTCAATTGTTTGTTATTAAAGCAAGACAGCCGTTCAATGAGCCACTGGCTTATGAACAGAAGGTAACTGGTGATTCTCAGTTTTTTGGATCAGGGATTTGTATTTTTAATAAAAAAGGAATTAATATCAAAGTGGAAAATGGGATAAAAAGATGAGTCCCAAAAGGACAAGATGCCCTGCACAGAGCAAATTTTATTCTATACAGAGTACAATGAGAACAAAGCTCATTAGTATAGAAAATGACATAAAACCTCTTTGCTTAATAGAAAACCTCACTGCTTAATTTCCAAGTGGAAAGCAGGGCAACAAAGAATAGAGAAACTCCAGGGATGGGGAAAAAAAAACTTAATAAATTCACCCAAATCCAAGAAAAATGTTTGTGTTATGACATACCTCTTTTGAATCTGGTCAATCTCTAAGCATCAGTATTGTTACAAGCTAGTAAAATTCCAACTTAGGAATGGTTTCACAAGGTTGCAGCATACAACAAGAAGCTTCCCGTGCAGCTTTTCACTGCATTTAAGAGTAAATTACTATTATCTAGGGAAGATACACAAATTCGGAAGCCCTGTAAAACATCCTGAAGCAACAATTAAAGAGATATTTCACCATATGCAGAGCTTCCAACAAATTATTATTTAATCCAATGTTTATTTATCATATTTTTGTCAATGTGACATCAAAAGAACACTTTTGCTAATAATATGTGCACCAGCTTTCACAGTACATCAAGGCTGACCAACAACAGGACTTTTGCAAGTAAAATTGCATCTACCTATACCGGTTTTTGTCTTCACAAGTACACTGGTGAGAGATGTGACAACCCTCCTGCCCTCGCCAGTCAGCTTGGCATCTGACAAAGTACAGATCACGCCTCTTCGGGGAAAAAAACACAAACAAGAAAGCCTACCAAATCCCGTGTCAGTAACAAATAGCATGTAAGGAATCACAAACACATGGTACTCTAAATGTACATGGCAAGGATGCTAAGCTGTATTCTAACCTGAATTATGTGTCACCATATACAACTTTCCATACCTTTGTCTCACGACCCATCATATATTCAAAGAGCACTTTCCTCAAGTATTCAAACTCAGTAGGCTCCCCAAAGAGGGAAACATCAGTATGGTGAAGGTTTCCATCTGTGCAAAGAAAAATAAGAGACTATTTATACTGTCAGTCCTATGAATCAAAGTTTCCCCAATGGCATGAAATTGAACAGGAAATGCTGGATTCTGTGCCTGGGACAGAGTAGGCAGTAGATGCAGAAAGGGATCTGGGGTGCTAGCTGACAGGAGGCTCCACAGCAGTGTGCCCTGGCAGCCAAGAGGGCAAACCCCGTCCTGGGGTGCATCAAGCACAGCATAACAAGCTGACCCAAAGTGGCGATCTATCCTGCTGTATTTAGGCTGATGTGGCTTCACTTTGAGCACTGCATGCAGTTCTGGACCACACCATTCAAAAAGCATGTGAAGGTCCTTGAATACATCCAGCGGAAATTATCAAAGCTGGGAAAGGTACTGGAAGGCTTGTCCTCTGAGGAGTGGCTGAGGACTCCGGGTTTGTGTACTTCATAGAGAAGGCGGCCAGGGGTGACCTCATTGCTCTCCACAGCTTCCTGAGAAGGGGAAATGGGGAGGGAAGTGCTGATACAGAAAGCTTCAGAAATCTGCCACAGAGAGCTTTTGACCGCATGACAAAAACAAACGTCAAACAAAACACTGTGTGATTTGCACATCTGAAATCACACACCAGCTCTAGTACAACAGACAAGACAAAACAAGGATAAGATGCCACAAAAATATACTACACAAGCGTCTTCAGAAGACTGACATTATAAATTCTCTAAACCAAAGCATATCTTTCAAACAAACAAAAATCTTACTTGTAATGGAAAGTGCACTTACCTCTGTAGAGTGTTCCAGCTGATGTGACATACATATTCTTCTCATAGTTTTTCAGCCTGTCTTCTAGAACATGAATCTAAATAGACAACAGTCAAATGATAAATGGTATATTCACAAGCAGCTAAAATAAGCATAATTGAAACAGTTTTCAACTAACCATCACTCCTTTTATTAAAAACTGTATTATTAAATACTGCCCCTAAACTACTTAAGGAAATATGTGCATAAATACACAGAATCATAGAATGGTTCAAGTTTTAAGAGACCTTAAAGATCATCCAGTTCCAACCCCAATGCCCTGGGCAGGGACACCTCCCACCANATTTTATACACAGGAAACCAAAAAAAGTTTAGTTTAGAAAAAAATCCATAATTTCCCAAAGTACACTGTTCCATTTTCACTGTGCAAATGTTTTGTTAACCTGTCACAAGCATGTGGTATTTCCATTGTCAGGAGAAAGAGGAGTACTTTGAAAAGTGCACAGATCTCCTGAGAACAAGTATGAGTCAAAACTATTTTACATGCCTACATTTCCACAGTACCTGTGTGGAGATGGGCTACATCATCACTTGAAAAGAGCAAACCTTTTAAAACAAAGCAGCAAAGAAGAATACTTTGCTTCAAACAGCACCCTTACCTGCTCTTTGAACTCCTGCTCTTTCAGTTTGGAATCATTGACCAGCGTTATCTTCTGTGCAAGCTGTGCCTGGAAGAACAGCCACAAGTAGAAATAATCAAGAAACTGCTAAAGATATGAAGGTACATTTTCAACAAATCTTTCTCATTTTAACACACACAAACTTACCAAGCAGTATTTCTGCTTCCAAACTGCTGTGAAACAAAATTATCTAGAGAGCAAAATCAATAAAATTTAAGACTTACCTGAAGTTCTGTTATTGTGACCTAGGACAACAAAAAAAAATGTTGATTAAAATGCATGCAAAATGCTGAGTATATCAAGCACTGGACACAGGTAGGTAAAGAAAGAAATACTGATCACCCAGTTCTGATGCAGTGTGTTAATGAGGAATGATAAAAATTGAAATGAACAAGTCTCATCGATGACTCAACACCTCATATACTTTTCCTCTTCCTTATGTAACAATAACTAGTAATATTTTCATCAAAGCATGCAGTCAGTCCTCTTTCAATTAAGACCTCCCTGTCTGTAATTGATATATTTTCAAGGCACTATTTCAGAGCCCTTTGTAAACTGAAGTTGGGAAAAAAAAAGCACTAAAAAAAAATGCACTAAAAATGACAGAATGTCATTTTCTTTCCTTCTAAAGGCCTCCCAGTAAAACCAACATAAGGAGGCACATAGAGGGCAAGACCCTCCCACCCCAATAATCAACTTGACTTTCGAACACAGAGTTAAAAAAGGTAGTATCAAATATTGCAGATTCTCAAGAGGCTTAGTTCTGAAGAAGTTAACATCTAAAAGAAGAGAAACTGAATGGGAAAGTTAATGCCAGATGTATAAATAAAATCTAATTAAGAACAAATCACAGATTTTTATGAATACTCACAAAACATTTCACGCCTAAAGATACAAAAGTAAATGTTAGTGCCAGCTCACTTTATCGCTGTTCCAGCGTCCCTCTTCTGCCACCCTTTGTTTGTATTCCTTTTGCAAGTCTTCTAGTTTTGCCTGCAACTCATGAACTTTTGCTGTCATCTCTTCTTCACGAGCCTTCAAAATATATGGGGGAAAAAAATACTTTTACAATTAATAATCCAACCACTTAAAACTTTAATTACGGTGGTCAGAAAGCAACCAAAAGGACTACACTATACACAAAAGAATGCACTTGAAACTCAGGACGAAGGTGTCTCACGTTATGGGAACTACAGAAAAGAGCAAGAAACTAACACAGGAGATTAACAAGATTTTACAGGTCTTCAACAATTAAGCTTACACAGTTAGGGCTATAGTTGGCTTTTTGAAAAATACAAAAAAAGAGCTATTTCCATCAGGCAATAAAACAGCATTCAGGTGTCATGCAGTCAGTGCACTGCTGGGGAGATGATGGCTGCTTGTATGACCCTCATAAGAGGGGCAGTGAGATGATGTTGAGTTGCTCCCTACACTCTAGAAGTGATCAGGGCTTAAACCCCTCCCTCCCTCACTCTCACATAGATATACTCAAAATTGCTTTATGAACATTTCCACAATCAACTGCTACCCGTTCACAAGAATTTGGAGGCTGCTGCACAGCATGGAGAAAATAAACTCTGTGTTTCTGTGAGACTGGCAAGATTACAATTATGGGAGAAAAACACGATGACCCAAAGCCTACTGAGTTAATTGACTGCCATGGTGCTTCACAAGAAGTACTTGCTAAAATTGCACTCCCTCTGGCCTTCCTGCAAGAGAACACAGTAGGGAGCCTACGGAGCAGCGCTGGACCCACAGAGCACGCTGAGGTGATGGAACACGCCAGTTCCACTCAGGCTCATCACCAAGGGCAGCCAGTTGCCCCTTCAGCAGCACCAGTTCATACTGTATTAGTACAATTAATCAACTGGTATGAAGAACAGGACTGCTGATCAAAACTTTATTCTTTTCAAAGCCTCAGGAGTATGTATTATAGTGATACGGAATGCTCACTGGAAAAGTAAGCACAGAACTAGAAAGCTGATCTAGTTTTAATAGATTTGGGGTATGCCATAAATGAAAAAATGAATTATTTTCCTGTAAGACCACTTTTTAATGAGTTCACTGCACCCTACTTAAGGATAAAACACCCTCCCCGTACAGCCTCTCAGCCCAAAAACCACCACCAAAAAGAAACAAAGCAACCCCCACAAAAAAGTTAGTGAGTGGGAAGTCACAGTCCCTGAGCAAGTTTTACAGCCTGCAAGTTTTAAGAACATCTATCTTCAGTAAAGCCTTGCTCAAACATCATTACCTCCAGTGTCATTTTTTTTAAATCGTTCACATGATTTTTCTACGCCCTCAAAAATCCATCAACAGTTAACATTTCCTAAGATTCTTTTATAAAACAGTTACGCTTGTCTAGTTAATAACCCTTAACACACAACATTCAGATGCTGCTGTTTTCCCTTGCCTGGGTTTTTGGCCGGCTTTTCTGGGAGGTGGGGGATTGGGAAGGTGGTGATGGTTTTTTGGGGGCTTTTGGGGTTGAGGGCGCTTCTACATGAAGAATCTAAAATCTTTCAATTTCTAGACTAACTGAAATAAATCAAAATTGTACACACATCATAAAAGTCTTTCCCACAAGGCTGAAATGAAAACAAGAAATCCAAATCAAACCAATGAATGACACTTCTACAAAAGGGACCTACCTGTGAGCCATTGTTTTTATAAACCCTTGATCAGAGATTATCATTTAAAATTGGAAATAATTAGAGATTAACTGCAGTTCCAACATGCCTCAGAATCTGTCTTTAAAATAAGCAGTTACCATTCTATACAGCATCTGCCATACTCCGAAAAGCCAAGGCTTTTCAACCAGGTCAGAATTTTCCAAGTCTTAACCACAAGGGTTACCCCACACTCACGTGGGAGGCAACGCAACCAATGAACGAATACACACCTCAAGTTAAGACACAGACAGGCTTAAAATAAACTAGCTGGAGCAAAACATTCTATTTCACTCTAATTATATACTTCAGTTGAAATAAAAAGACTTAGGCCTCAAATTACAGGCTATGCTGATATACAAGTCCTTTAATGAGGGAAACGTTCATGAAATCTTATGTGATAAAAGTGCTTGTGAAAGTTAAGCTAACGGCAGATAAAGCAAGAGAAGTACCACGGGAGCACTTCACAAATAAATCATATTACGTTTAACAGACTGAATGATTCTTGCTGGTCTTCAAGAGCATATACTCAAATCAAGTTAAGGCTAATTTTTAGCATCATTAACCATGTTTAAAATGCAACAAAAAGCTACAAAGTTATACGAGCAAAACTCATTCTTGCAACTGACATTATTTTTGCTTTTCTTTTTACAACTTATGGGAGACAAACCTCTCCGCATAAATAAACCCCTGCCACCTCCATCCAGCTTGCTCAGAGTGGAACACATCAACCTGCCTATAAAATCTAAATTTTTAGCATTAAACACTCAGTCACACTCAGCACGCAGCTCTCTGGGCCGGTAACTGAGCAAAAGCAATCACAACTTCACTTAGAGTTATTAGTACTGGCTCTATTCAAAGGACGTTCTTTTTTTATTAAATTATTTGTGCGAACAGGCCTCAGATTAGCAAAATTAAAGCTTGCACTGTGGTATGAGGAACAGTCTAGCACAGAAAACCATCTAATCTTTTATTGCTATACTGTTGGGTTGGGACAGTATACTTGGCACCTGGGGTGGCCAAGTATCTTCAGACTGAAATTGGCTGCTAACTTTTGGTCAAAATGTTACTGGAGCAAAACAGTGTCAAACTGTTCACTTACAAGTGAAGAAGGAAGTTTTACTAGCACAAAAGCCATGCAAACAGACTGTACCCTGCAAAGAACCATACTTTAAGGGCTACGATGCCAACCAGGACAGAGCATCGGAGAAAGCAGCTAGAGAGTAAGGCTGACTCACAAACACCGTATTTAGATCCTTAAAAGACACAACACGCCACCACCACAACTCCAGCAAAGCTCAAACTCACTCACTTTCCCAGAACACAAACTGCTCAAGGACATAAGGACCGAACTGTGTAATTGTTATTGAATGATCAGAGCTGGGGCTTAATTTTTGGTGTTGTTTCATGTTCTCCAAACACAGAAACAAACACTGAATTGCAAGCTGGGCCACCGCACACCTCAAGTATAATTCAAGCAGTAACATCATTACTAAAAAGAATTACAGTTATTCTGTCTAGTTGTGTAATGAAGAAGGGAAAGAGTTATTTTGTAACACGTAATCATATCGCTTTTTCAGAAACATACCTCAAGGATCTCTTCATATTTTTTCACAGTTCTTTTTAGATCATCTTCTTTTTCAGCAATCTTTTTGTGCAACTGTGTTGTCTCTATGTGATGATTTTCCATCAACTCAGTTTCCACCTCCTGGGCTTTACCTATAAAAAAAAAAAAAAGCATATTTATTTTGTGAAATTATGTCACAAAAGGATTTAAGAAAGCTTAAAGACAACCGCGAAAAGGTATCTGCAAGGACAACTTGTCACAAAAATTCATTTTTCACACCGACAGTGACAATTATGTCACTTGATCCCAACCCAACACATTTGCAGTTTGTTGCCTGCATTTTGGTATCCACAGCCATTTTTTCTACCTCTTAGAACTTTTCTCTAAAAGTTAAGTTCACAACCCAATATTTATCAAGTTCTATCTCCTACTATATTCTAGAGAAGCAATTGAAACATCTGCAAATTTTCATAAATCCTTCATGTGCGGGGGTACTTCCAGTACCTTATGGAGTCAAAAGGTACTTTCTACTCTCTTCTGCAACCTCCACCTTCCACTGTGGTGGCAAAAGATGGACAGAGAAGTTGGAATATGGTGTACGCTAGTTATAACCACACAGTACAGCAATCAGACCTCCCATCCAGTTGGTACCTGCTAGTGGTTGCAGTGAATGACTGCAAGATGCAGCTCAGAAAACATACTTCTGATTCCCAGATGGATTGAAGTTTCTCTAAAAGGCACCCTTCAGTGCCTAGTTGTGCAACGATTAACATTTATATGTTATTTCCTGAGCAAGAAAAGTTCCTTCTCTGAGTTCTCTGGGCAGTCATAAAACACATGTTGTCATCAGAGTCGTGGGTAAAACCCCTTCCACAGAACATGTGAAAATTCAGTCTTCAGGTTGTTCTACTGGATTACCATTATATTAATATTCCACTTACTGATTGTCTCTTTTACTGCTGTTTCCAATTCTTTTTCTTTTTGAGCCAGCTGAGTATTGAACTCTCTCATTAATTGCTTTAAGGTGGAGTTGTGCCTTAACTCAATGTCTTCTTGTTCACATCTGTACAAAAATGACAAAAAACACAGTGAGGAAATAAAACATTTAAAGAGAGCATGAGGAAAGTTCAGCAAGGTAGGACATCTGGGAATTTCTCCAGAACTGTTTTTGAATGGGATGGTTTTAAATTATATGAATGTTGTGAGATTTGGGGAGGCTTTTTGTTCCCCTCCCACTGAATTAACCAGGCAGGCACAGTGGTTTCTTTTTAAAAACAACCCAGAATTGAATTCTTCCAAAAGGCATGGACTTCTTACTGAGGAAGATAAAGAACTGGAAATAAAGAATGTGCAGAACTTCTAGGGAATTCCTTGCTTGAGAAACTATTAGAGTGCTGAGCAGTACACCACATTTTTGTCCAGTACATATGAACAATTCTTGATATCATTTGACCATGAAGCTCTCAGTACTATATTTCAATAAACTTTGTTTCCTGTTTGAGAAGAACATAATTATACTTTATGTTCTGGCAATGCTGAAAATGACCATCTCTAAACCAAATAAAAAATAGCAATACTTGGCCAAAAGACAAACCACTTCTAAAACTGATGACTCAAATAGTGTTCATGAAGTGTTACTTTCAAGTAGCCCTTTTCTTGATGTTTCTATAAGTCTATTTAGAAAAATAACAGAAAGATACCAGTCATTATTTCATTGTTACAAACTGAGCTTTAGAAAGGTCTTTTTGAGATTTTAGTACTTAAAGATAGAGCAATGAAATGGTAACAAGACTGGGAACAAAGAATTTACCTGATTTTTTGCTCCATTTCTTCTAAGGACTCCTTCTTTACTATGTCAAGCTCCTGCTGATGTTCTTTTCGCAGAGTACGTAAGTCTTTTTGAAGATTACTCACTTCTTTGCGTAGTTTCTGTTTCTCCCTTTCACTCTCCTGCAGTTTAGTCTGCAAGTCTTTCTGCTGATTCTGCATATCGCCTAGTAAATTCTGCAGCTCCAAACCAGATTTAGCTTTTTCTTCAGTGTTTTCCTCAAAAGCTTTCAGGCTGTCATTTCTTTCCTCCAACTGTTGCTGCAAACTTTTCAGCTTTTCTTCGTATCTCAAACGCCTATCTTCCATCTCAATCTTATGAGCTTCATTTTCCTTCACTAAATTATCTTCCAACTCTTTTATCTTCTGTTCTAAAGACTGACAGACTGCCTCCTTCTCCTGCATTTTTTTCTGGAAATCTCCAATTACATTCTCCATATCAAGATGTTCTTGTTCTTTTGCTTTTAGTTCTTCCCTACTGCTTGCAAAATCATCACAATGAGCACGCTCATTTGCTAGCAATGAGTATTTTTTGGTTTGCTCCTCAAGTTCCTTCCTGAGGCTTTCAGTCCTACTCTGCTCATCCTGAAGGCTCTTCTCCACACATTCTAATTTTTTAAGGAGGTCTTCCTGTTTGTTTTGCAGTTCTAGAAGACTGTCAGTACTCTCTTGTCGTTCCTTTTCATATTTGTGCAACAATTCATCTTTGTCTGTTAAGCCCTTCTGTAATATGTGCAGTTTCTCTTCATAAGTCTGTTGGACACTCTCAAGCATTTCCTTTTTTTCTTGTTCTACAGCAGCTTTTACACCCTCTACTTTTTGCAGCATTTCTTTCTCTAATTCTGTGGAATTTCTTGTTGACTTAATTTTTTCTTCTAAGGACTCAATCTTGGCCTCTCTCTCTTGTACTTTTTGTTCCAAGTCTCTTAACTGATTTTCTCTATCTTGCTTAAATTCCTGTTCCTTTTCTAGCTGAGACATCAATTGCTTTTTAATAGAACCAATTTTTTGTTCTGCTTTCTTTTTCAGATCTGCCAGCTTAGTGCTGTTCTCTGCATTTAGTCTCTCTTCTAATTCTCTCAGTTCTTCCTCTTTGCTTTTAAGCATCGCTGCTTTCATTTGACCAAATTCCCTCTCCTTTGCTTCAAATTCAGCTTTCAGTGAACCTATCTGCTCCTCAAGATTAAGCACCTTTTCTTCAGCCTCCTTAAATCTATTGTCCTTTTCAAAAGCCACCTTCTCTGCCTGCTGGAGTTGCCAAGCTATCTCTTTTTGCTCTGTGTCTTTTTGTTCATTATAATTTTTAAGTTCCTCCACCAAGGAATCATTCTCTGAAGTTTTCTGAGCAATGTGTTCTTCTAGTTCAGCAATTCTTGCTGCTTGGGTTTTTAACTTAGCAGTTAACTCACTTTCTTGCTCTTCCCTCCTGTTTTGCTTTTGTTCCCACTCACTTTTTAAGCTATCCAGATTCTTGCTTTGTGTAGCCAGCTGCTCCTTCAGTTTATTTAGCTCTTCATCTTTTTTATTGGCTTCAGTATTGCTTAATTCAATTTGGCTCTGCAAATTTTTAATAGTATCGTGATTTTGTGTAAACCTAGTTTGTGCTTTTGCCTTCCACTCCGACAGCCTGGTTGTGCAACAATCTACCTGCCCAAGAGCTGATGCTTTTTCTTGACTCAGCGTCTCAACTCTGGATGATAACTCCTGCAACTGGTTTAACAACTGCAGCCGATCCTCTTCATGTTGCTTGCTTAACAGAGACATGGCTGCCTCCTTCTCTGATAAACTTATCATGCTTTCAACTCTAACATTAAGGTCATTAATTGTTTGGTTGAGAGCAGAGATCTCGGATTCTTTTTCCTGGAGTTCCCCCTTCAGTGAGGTGACAGCATTGACATTTTCAGATAACTCTTTCCTCAGTTGTGTTATGCAAATTTCTTTTTCCGATGCCGCTTGCTGTTGATGCCCTCCTTCTTTTTGCAATTTTTCCTTTTCTGTTACAAGTCCTTCAATGTCAGCTTTCATGGACATAATTATATTGTCCTTCTCTTGCAGCTGCTGAATTGATTTTTGCAAAGAAGTACTTGCAGCACAGTGATGCTCTGTTACTTCTCGAAGTTGAGCTTCTAGCTCAGGAATCTTACTCACTTTTATTATTACTGCTTCTTTAACCCGTGCAGTTTGGCGCTCACAATCTGCAATTCTGCATGTCACTGTGCCCATTTTTTCATTATATTTTTCAATTAATTCATTGCTTTTTGTTTGCAATAAAGCTTCGGCGCTCTTAGAAAAAGCCTCTAACTGTGCTGCAAGTTCTCCTGACCACCTCTGAAACTCAGTTTCTTTTAGCTTAATTGTCTCTATTTTTTTCTCGTAATTTTCATGATCTTTATACTGAGAAGACTTCACAGCTTGGAGTTTCTCCTCAAGTGTTTTCACAGTATCAGCTAGCTCGGTAATTTTGGCTTTGTCATTTTCTTCAACTCCTTTCTGTTTACTGAGCTGTTCCTGGAGTTCTGATTGCTTTTTCAGGGACTGGTTAAGATCACTTTCCAGTTTTTTCAACCGTGTTTTCAGGTCACTCTCCTTGTCAGACAAAGCGTTCACCTTAGCCACTGACTGCTTCAGTTGTTCTTGCAGTTCTTTCAGGGACTCCTCCTTTTTCACCTGCTCTTCCTTCAGTTGGGCTATTTCTGTTCTGGAGTCTTCCTTCTCAGCATTGAAGGTGGCGAGTTTCTGTTTCAGGTCTCCAACCTCCTGCTCTTTCTCTTGGATTTCCATTTCATGTTTTTCCTGGAGCTCTTCAACCTGCTGACTGAGTTTCTTTTCCCAGATCTGGGTAATTTCTTCCAGCTCCCTCCTATGAGTCTCAGCAAGCTTCTCCAGTTGCTCTTTCTGCTCAGACTCCAGTTTTGACACTGCATCACTAATTCCAGCTGAGGTGGTATTTGCTATTTCCAACATTTTAGCACTGAATTCGCTCTCTTTCTGACTGAACTCCATCTCCTTGTTTTCAAACTCTTTTCTTAGTTTAGCTTCCTGCTCAGCCAGTTTCTTTTTGAAAGTTTCCTGCATATCTTTTGATTTCTGTTTAATTTTCTCCAACTTGTTCTCCTGATGTTTCAGTTTATTTTCATATTCTCCTTGTAAAGCACTAACTCTCTCCTCTGCAGCTAACAGCTTCTGTTTCAGCTCTTCTGCTTGCTTCTTTATGTGTTCAATTTCATTCTCCTTGTCAGTTAGGCTCATCTTTGTCTCATCAGCCTCTCTTTGTATATCCTTAAGTTGACATTCATACTGTTGCATTAGAGAGGTTACTTTCTGTGTGTTTTCATTGCCTTCATCTTGCAAACGCTGCTTCAGATCACGTACCTGAGAGGCATATGCCTCTAACTCATTCTTGACTTCGTTCAGTTGGGATTCAGCTCTCTCTAGCTGCTCGCTCAGTTGCAATTTTTCACCTTCAAGATCTGTTAGCTTTTGCTGCAGCTTTGCTAAATCCTCTTCATAAATCTTTGCCTGCTCGTTAGATGCACTCCTATGCGACTCCAAAAGCTCCTCCAGCTTTGCAGACACTTGGACAAGCTCAGCTTCAGAACTTTCTGCTGATTCCTTTAGTTTGTGTTCATGTGCTTTCAGTTCCTCCAGATGTCTGTCCTTCTCCTCCAAGGATTGCTTGAGTTTGTTGAGTTCCTCTTTGAGTACCTTCTCAACACCTTGAATAGACATCTCGTGCTCTTTTAGCATCACTTGAACCTCTTGGTTGTGCCGTTTTCTCTCTTCTTCCAACTTTTCTTCCAATTCTTTCTTTGACTCACACACTTTACTATTCAATTCTGCAAGTTCTTGTTCTAAATCTTGGCGTACTTTTAGTGCTTCTGATAGCTCTGAAGAGAGTGCTTCTAATTCTGTTTGTTTCACATCAAGTTTTTCTAACATTTTTTCATTCATCTCCTCTATGTGTGCACGGAAAACTGTTTCTTTCTCTTTCAAAATTTTATCTCTCTCTTGCTCTTGTTCCTCTCTCATTTTTTCTATTTCAGTTACTTGTTGTTGCTTTAAGACTTGAAGTTTTTCTGCCCAAAGCTCTTCCTGCTGCTGTTTCACGTTCTCCAATTCTTTCTTGTGTTTTTCAACTATATCGTTGATTTCCTTATTGTGCTGTTTCTTTTCCGACTCCATCAAAGTACTTAGTTCCTCTGATTGCTTTCTGTCATTTTGTGAATATTTTGCAAGAGAGCTTTCCAGTTCAAGAATCCTCTGTTAAAGCACACAGTTTTAAAAGAAGATGAATATTCAAAAGGTAACAAGTCCATTAAGTTCTAAAAAAAACCCTCACTATCTTCACATAACTTCAAGTCACTTATTCCATTATTTTTAGTGAATATTAACTTTTTATAAAAGCCTTTCATTAATCTACTTTGTTCTCAGCTTTGGTTCCATTATGATGAGTTAGTTATGTAATAAAAATATTTCTATTTCACTACAGTGAAAACAGGTACAATAAAAACTTAATGAGAATTTATCTAATTCAAATAAAATAACTTGCATCACACTTGTGAGAGATATGGTCATATTTTCTTAATAAGCTAAAGTACCAAAACATAGGAAGAAAGATATCGGTAGTCTACATGAGTATTATGAAGTTTTGCACGTGTCTTCTGATTTATCTTAATTCCACCTCTCATGGAAATGCTACTGTAAAGTTAAAACACTTCTATAGGCAAAACTTCCAAACCAATGTTTGGGAATAGAGCAACGTGCAAACTTACAGTAGTAGATAATACAGTCTTTCTCATTACATTAAATTAATCACCCATTACATAAAGGAAACGATACTTCAAAAATTTAAGCACGCTTTTTTCCTTACTAAAGTGTCCTTATCAGTGTTTATATGGTAGCAGTACCCAGAAGTTAAACAGTTAAACTTTTAACTCTCCTGCATAAAAGTTATGCAGATGGATACAAATTCATACATGATGTATAGTGTACCTAAGTGAATGTATTTCTGTGCTTTGCCATCTCATCTTGTAAAAAGCTAAGAGCTGTGGCATACATGACAACACGTTAATTTTCTGTCACTACAAGAAGCATCGCAAGATTAAAACAACCCGATCACAACAGATCCAGTGTATGTAAACCTGCCACAGTTAAATATGTATGGAAAGGAATTCTTGCAAGTGTTTACCCTTTTGAAATCTTTACTCACAGTTCTAAAAGTCTCTGCTTCTTGATGCATCTTCTGAACTTTCTTGTCACACTCAGATTGCAGCGCTTTCTTCTGCAGCTCCAATTCTTCTAAAGCTAAGGATTCTTGCTGCTCTTGTTCTTTAAGCGTTTTTAAACACTCACTCTGATTTTTTTCCTGTGTCAAAAATGATGAATAAAACAAATACAGTCATCACACCTTTAAAAACAGTACAATAGGATATTTACAAAACAGCTACTAGGTGTCAAACACTAATCACCTGCATTTTCTACACACACAGGGTTTATATTCCATCTGTGAAAACAAAACCATTATGAATCACGTCCATCTTCTCTTCTTGGGAATCACCTGTGTTCTACTTTTCTTTCTATGAAAATCATAATGCAACCCAGCCCCTCATTTTTCTTTGTTTACTACAATTAATTGAGACTGCCACCTCAGCAGAATAAAGGTCTGTACTTACTTGATTCCACCACTAATGTATTTTTAAGCTTCTATTCCTTATAATTAAAAAAATAACCTGAGAAACAGGTAGAAAAATATAGTCAGGAATGGACTGTCCATATCCCTCAGTTCTAGTCACCAGCCAGCACAGAAGAACATAAAAGAGAATCTACTATTTGTTGAGTAAAATTATGTGATGGTCTTCAGTGGATTATGGCTTATGAAAAAGAGCAAAGAATCCCAGCCTGACCTAGAATAACATTCTTTTCCGAGGTCAAACACTGCGCGTAGTGAACCCTGCTTAACTAACACAACCAGACAGAACGATACAACACTTTTCAAGCAGCACTGCCATTCTTCGTACCTCTTTCACACTAGATGCTGTGGCTAATCATCAACAATCCAGAGGAAGAAATTAAACAAACAAGTCTAACCAAAAGAGTGAGACTTTTTTAAAAAAGAAGGAAAAAAAAAAGTCTTTCCCACAAGATGCAGTTGCTGAGGCAGTGACAGTAGTCAGTTGTCATTACTCAGCGTGGATCATTGCAGCTGCTTTCCTTTCACGTTGCTGAAGTCTCTGAGCTCTTTCACTTTTGGAGGACACTCAGCCCTCTGAGCACAGAAGGACTTTCACTGCAGAAAAGGGTCAGGTAAAGACTTCTAGTGCCACCTCAAATTTAGAGAAATGTCTTACTACTCATTTTAGGGATACTTACCAGAGCTGCCTTCATCTTCTCCTGGAATGCCTTTTCTTGAGCCTGTAACCTCTCATTTAGCTCCTGATCTTTGGTAGCCATTTCTTTTTTATGGAATTTTTCTAGTTCAGCAACACGCTCCTCTGAAGACTTCTGTGAATCAAAGTCAGAAAAAAATAATTTCAAAATATTAAATAACAAAACACCTCATATTATCTCCTAATAAGAAAAGCAGTGCATCCGAGAGAAATATCCAGAATCATCTCTTTGCTCTGTCTGAATAAGTAACAATCACTTGGAACATTTAATATTGAGTCCTGATAGTTCTTCTTTTCAAGCCTGAAGTCAAACACCTTATTTTACCAAGGTGAACTCACTGTTTTCATTTTCACATCAAATGTAATGATAAATTGGAAAAGGAACTTCTGTCTGTTGCTTTCCCTCTATTCTTCATATTTCATAAGCCAGAAAGTCAAGTGGTAACACCCTACGTAAACAGGTACGTACAACTACAAACATGCTTTATTTAAGAACAAGGAATGCAAGTCAGTCACCCCCCTAAAGCATCAATGTATTCTCTTAGAAAAATTAGTAACAAATATCAACCACAAGAACCGCAATTCAAAGGCGTTCAAGCTTACAGTTTTGCAAGTCACATGCAGTACTCCTGCAATTCCTACCTGAATATGCCACACAAAGCAATTTTTAGCAATTCTTACATAGCAAACAGTTCAGCAACAAGTTCTCAAATGTTTTCACATACTGGGATAGGATAATCACTAGAAGCACTTAGTATTAAACCCCCAAATCACAATGGAGATGTGTGAGCTGACTGCCATTCATTTCTTCTTCCTGACTCCCTCCCAAGTCTCAAGTGCACTTCTAGTAAATCATTTTATTAAATACTGTGAAACAAAGAGCAATGCTGTTTACATGCCTCTAACGTGCTGATATTAAACTGCTAGAGAAAAGAAAAGGAGGGGGGGCAAGAGCATTCTATTTTGTCTTAAGTAAATCTTTAATCCCAGAAGTTACTTTTTATACAATTTATTAATTAATAAAAAAGTTATAAAGTTCTGGTATACTAATGTATTTTATAACTACAGTTTCATTGCAATCGAACGATTAGATTAAAAGTCAGTAATACAGGGTGAGTTTCAACTTTTACCTTCATAATCTCAACCACCTCCTGTTTCACTCTGGTTAACTCCCGTTGAAGATTTACCCTCTCTTCCTCACTTGCCTTTTCTACTGCTTTGATTTTTTCATCCATTTCTGCTTGCAATTTTTTCCGGGCTTCCTCTGTCTTTTGGGCAATACTCAGAGCCTTCTCAAGCTCTTCAAAAGCTGCAAATACAAACAAAACACATATGACAGTCAAGAAATATCTACGTCCCTTGACAGAAGAACAGAGCTGTCAGTAACTGTAAATTACACGAGTAACAGAAGAACGAACTTTGGAATCCATCAAGAATTCACATGGGTTTATTATCTAGAAAGTAAAAAGAACCGACAAGTAGCTGTGAATGTCTTCTAATAAATTCTGTAGCTTTTATTCCGTCCCCTAAAATCACTATAAAATACATACATCATATACACAAACTATGGTTCCTCTTCTGGCTGCATGCACTGAGCAACTTTGAAGAGGAGAAAAAAACCTGCCTGAAAATAAGGCAATTCACAAGTTCTTCTTCCACTAAAACAAACAGATGGAAGGATAAACCAGGAATGACTGCTGTGCAAGCCCCTTGTAACTGCATCATGAAAGAGTTCTTCCTGAATGGAACCCTGAAATGTAATACCAGGCATTTCATTTACCTAGGAGTTGTTCATTTCAAACCGTGCAACCTAAATAACCTTCTCTTTAAACTGTGGCTTTCGTGGAGTCCACAGAGACAGCTTTGCTAATTCCATTATTTCTCTATTTACTGCAATGTAAGCTACTATAAATGCAATTCACAGACATGGGAAGAATGCTTGTATGTTATGAAGACTGCCCTGCACTCCTAAACACTGCAAAATAAAACCTAGGAACAAAATATTAAGACTTGCTGCCAGAAAATTTGACTATCTATAAGAAGTTCCAAAAAAACACTCAACTGTGCCAATGAAATTTACTTATATTTGCATAAGATGCACAAGTCTGCTGAAACACATTCTGATCTACAAATAAGAAGCAATAATTTCACCACTTCTTCCTATGCTAAGGGAAAGTACTCTAATATGCTCTATTCATTTCATACATGATCATTTAGATAAAAAGGATGCAAATTCCTGTGTTGTGAGCTGTTTATTCTTGTTATTGTTACTCAACACCAGCACCTCATCTCCTCACTGAAAGCGATGGCAGAATCCGAGCAGAATTACAGGAGACTAGAATTTGATCACCACTAGGGCAATCTCTTTTCCTGAATAGATCATGAATGTGGAAAACCTCTTCTGCATATCAAAGGAAAATCCAGTCTCAGAACAGTCTACAATACAGTTATTTTTTTGCATAAAAGAACACTGGCAAAACAACTCTGCAAAATACAAAATCACAGTGCTAGTATCCAGACTGTAATTTATCAGAAGACAAAAACCCTATAAGTGTATTATTCTACTATACCCTGGACTGCTTGGATAGTATTCTGGGAGCAGACAGAACAAAATAAATTTTAAAGTTTTATTTATTAGGCTAAGTTTTCTTTTACTCGGTTCTGACCCAGAAGGAAAATCATAACAGACATGCACATCTCTAAATATTTAGTAGGCATTCACAGCAATTCTTGTAATCCTTGGTTTTTTGAAGGTCTCTCTAACAGCATTTAGGCATGACTTTGAGAAGAAGGTAATTTCCATTCCACATCTTCTGATAACATTCAAAACTGAAACTCTTAACTGCAATCTATACTTTTGACGCAATGCTGCAAATACATTTTAAAGTAACTTAATTCCATAAAATTGCATACAGTCACATTCTGATCTTTTCCAGAATTTTCTTCTGTTTTCTGAGGAAGCTATTCTCTGACTACTCATAGCAACAGTCATGTTTTAGGACAAAATAGGATTGTTATCGACCCTAGCAATACCAAAGCACATAGTTTTATCCACTGTTTCACTCCTGGTTCTACTTAAAACTATAAATACTGAAACTCAACACAAAAAAGGAAGAACACTAGAGATTATTTCAAACAGCAAAACAGTCTGAAACATAATGCAAGCATGCACGAGGCTCTCAGCTCCTCCTTACTTTCCAAGCACAGTTCTTCACAGTCCACATGAAGGCATTTGCCACCTGGGGTGGCAGGACTCGAGTCCTCTCCCCTCGCCAGCCCCAGCACAGCTCTGCTCTGAGCACAGCCAGGGCTGATGCCTTTGAAGAACGGCATTGACGTCCCCGATGCTCCTCTCAGCCCTACCAGAAGCACGCACAGCCAGCACAACTGGCCAAGGCCTTCAGTATTACAGCTTTAAAAAGAAAACCAAACCAAACCACCCCAAAACAAAAAAAGAACTCCATGGTCCTACAGACCTTCACAAAGCATAGCTTGAAAATAAAGTCTGCTAGTAGGAGACTATTAGTATTTCACCTTGCTGTAGATATTTTCTGGCTCCTACTGTCAGCAACACGTACTGTGTTTTTATGAGAAACCTGCTACTTCTGCACAAGGAAGGAGAGTACATTTGCCACAGCCCCCAGCCCACCAAGGAGGAGCGCTGAGCAGCATGCACAGCCGTGGCACAGCCCACACAACAGCTGGACAGAAGCTCATGGACAGGACACCGAAGGGGTATGAAAGCACAAAGAAGCAACACCTCAGAGAAACACGTTAGCTCTCTAAAAGCTAAATTATATGCATCTCAGGCACTTTTAGCACTTCAGCAACACCGAACACTTTTACTCAAAGTGGTTAGTTCTCGTGTAGCATGACACAGCTGGGTTTCAAATCAGCAGAAGGCTAAATTATCATCAAGTAGAAAGAACATTATTATTAATCTACTGGAGATTTTAATGCTACTGGGGACAAAAGCCTGGAATAGAAGTCTGTGCTTTTATTCAAATACATCTATTCTGAATGCAAAGAGTAAAGGCAACGCCTTCAGTCTTTTAACCAAGGTACTGTGAGTCTCCCAAGGGCAGGGTGGCAAAGCAGAGCAGTAACCATGACATCCACACTATCAGGTGAATCTGGCAAAATCCCATCCATGCGACTGAGCCAGACAAACCTTCTGTGCAGGGCATGAACTACGCAAAACCAGCCTGAGCAGAGTTTAAGTACAAGGTTGCAAAACGTTTGGGTTCTTTTTTTTTCCCTAAAATACGTGCTAGAGAGTTGAGTGCTTCAGGCACGCTGCTGCAAAGCCTGGGTCTCCTTTCCCTTGACCCTGCCTCTCCTGCCCAGGCCCTAATGCAAAGACCTTCTGCTTCCTCTGCAGGCGTGTGATCTTCAACCACAGTGCCATCTGCTGCGGAAAACTGTGCAGAAATAACTGAACAGGATGGCAAAGGAGAACTGACGTTTTCTTACTGAGGGCTGAGAACAAGCGTCTTGTCAAAAGTTTGGGCAGCAAAGGCTGAATCCATTTCCTACAGGTGATTTGTGTGCACAAGCAGGATGTTAAATGCACAGTCCAAGCTTTTTTTGTTTCTCTGCAGAAAGGTGCAAAGTATTGAGCTTGCAGAAGATACATCTCCTACCAAGAATGTCAAAGCGGAGCAAAATGAATTTGCTTCCTAAAGATTTTTGTTGTTTGCTGTACAAACTGTAAGTAAATGATCTGCATGCTGGAAAGCCAGAAAGGACTTATGCCAAGTAGTTTCAGGAAAAACAAGTTTTGGTTTCCCAGCAAATTTACAAACATCACAAACAACTTTGTTGAAGTAGAATGTAAATAATCTACGTCCATTGCAAAGCATAAAAAAAAAATAAATAAAAAAATCAGTTGCTGTTACTCCAAGTAAAAGTGCCTGAGAAGCAAAGAATTTACTTTTTAGAGCCCAGTTCAAGCACCCAATGTGTGATGTAAGAAAAAAAGCCCTTACCCCAGTCCTGTTCATACAAGGCTTGGGAAAGGCACCATGATTCACTTATTGGCATGTGTGGATGCACAAAAACAAGATGCTCTGTGAGATTTCAAATAATGTACCTCTAACTACAAAAAAAAAATTAACTTCAACTGGGGAGTGCAAATTACAATTTACACAACACACAAAATAAGCATACATACCTCTTCAGCACACAAAAATGCACTAACATTAAATCAAACACTGAAGCACTTCACTACAGTGAAATTATTGAATTACATAGAAAAAAATCAGACACATAACTCTATGCAAGTTACAAACACAGAATGGAAAAACATTCCTCTTCTTAGCCTAAAATATAGCACCATGAAAGTAAAGTCAAAGAACAAGCGCATCACGCTTACATAAATGAAATTAACATTTCTACAAATACAATATTCCCATGAAGTCAATTCTTCACGAAATCACAGTATAGTACTTAAAACACACTGACTTCAAATACATGAATTTACCAAATTCTTAAATCTGGTGTAACTCAAAGAGTGTGACGCAGAAGTAACTTCAGGCTCCTGCAATACTGATGGTGGCATTCTCAAATGCCTCGACTGTATTGAGCTACTCTTCCATTGTACATCACAACATTTTTGGAATGCACAAAGCCAAGCAAATAATAGGATAACCTAATAAAATTCACCTTATGATCTCAGAAGTAGTATTAACCAATTTTCCAAGGGTTCTGACATTTATATACGCATGCTTAACAGTGTACAAAAATAAAGGCACTCGAAGACAAACTGAATGCTTACATACCACAGAAGTTACCACAAGTACTTCAAAATTGTATTTAAAAGAGAGCACATTTAACATACAAATCTCCCCCTAGAAAAGGGCAGTGTACTTAACATGTTATTCGTAAGTGAAATTACTTCTCACTACGGTAGTTAAGTTTTCCAGGTACCTAGAGCATTACCTCCAACCCATTTTCAGCTTCTAGCCATGCAAACCTGAGGAAATTACTGTATTAACCAGTGTGTAGGTATTACTTCAAATTTAAGAGGTATATACTGATTCAAAAAATGCTGTTTCAAATAACAACAACAATAATGTTGTATCTGGAGAAGTATTCAAATATTCTTCAGGTTTGTTGTTGGTTTTTTTTTTAATCGTGAAGACAAGCTTTCTAGTCTCCAAGAACTGAAAAAAACCCCAACTTTAGAAAGATTGACTTCTGAAATACGAATTTCCAGAGCTAAAAAGACACATGCAACCTGAAAGGGTAGGAGAGGAGAGCACCTACTCAAAATGTTTGGTACTTTCAAAAGATGGATGTTCAAGCTTCTTTTCTGCATTACAGCAGGATGATCTGCCTAAACTAACATTTAAAATTAAAAGTTCTGATCTAAATCTATATAGATTTAAAATGAATCCTTATGAACTGTACTGTTTGAACCTATCGCTTTTTGAAGAAAGAAAATATGTATAATGTTTTATGCAAACTAACCACATGTGAGCTTCTGCCAAAACAGTGAACTCCTTTAGATGTCTAGCACAGCAAACTATATTCTTCTAAGAGACTTTTGATAGACACAGCACAAAACAATTTCACTGTTTAAAAAACAAAGGTGGGACAGATTGACCTTTTAACTTAGTTTCAAGCAAAAGGAGAACTGCAAGCACACACGATTAACACTACCTAATTTCCATCAAAAGCAAACTACAGCATCTAGAAGTTAAAACTGCTATGTTCAAAGCCCGAAGTGAAAAGAATTGTCACTGCTGTTTCACTAAAAAGAAATCAGAAATGTTTCTGCTACAGTTATTGAAAGAAAATGCTTATTATGGTTGTAACACGTCTTCTTGCTTCTCCATGTTCCCAAGCTATTACACACCCACTGCTGTGTTTTCTATGTAGAATACTGGTAGCATTATAATAATAACTTTCAGACAGGTGCATGTTTCCCTTCTGAAGTTATACCAGCACAGAACTCTATCAGTCTTTTCTCCTACAAACAGGAAAGTACAGCCGCCTTTCAGCAGTTTCCCCCTAACTTCGGTTTCAGGAAAAACAGCATCTCTCAATATTCATGTCAAACAACAACTGATGAAAGAGTGCAAAAAGACCGTGCTGAAGCTTTCTCATGCTTAAACCTGAAAGCTAATAATCTCCAGAATTTCTTACCAGCTCTTTCTGATTTTTCTTTCTGTTCTTTTAATTCCTCGCCTTTTGTAGTTATTTGTTTGATCCGAGCGCGCAGTTGGGCTATCTCCTCCTCCTTCATTTCCAGTGTTTCATGCATTTGTCGCTTTGTCTCTGCAATTACCATGCCCTGTGAAAACAGTCCTTGTGAGAACAAGCTAGCAAGTAAAACATATAGCTAAAACAATTTCAAGCCAGGACATAATCCTCATCAGGAATAAACTTCATTCTATTACTACAAGACCAGGGATTGTAGTATTTTTCTACGTCAGTAAACATCAAATGCTAACAAAATGAAGGTAAGAACATGTATTATTTTGAAAAATGGCTAGAATTTGTCTAGTGCTGAGAAGAACTCCTCCAGCAATTAGGGATCATCAGAAAAATTTCTCCTTCTGGTACAGGTACTTTTGTCTGAAATGTGCATTCTGGAAAGAAACCAAAACTAAAAGCATTGTAGTGTGTGTGCTTCTCCTTACAGAGCATGCACATATAGCGAGTGCCAGCCATGTTTCCTAGAGCCTCACCAGAAGATACTCCAAATACCAAGACTGTGATAAACAAAAAATAAAAAACCAAACCAAAACAAACAAAAAAAGACTTTAAGGAACAAAAAAACCTGAGAAACAATTCATATTCCTAAAAAACTGCAGTTACTTTTCCTTCATTGGTCATTTTTAAATTCATTCACATTGTTAGCGGTTTTTTGGTGGGTTTTGTTTGTTCGTTTGTTTTTTTTAAGGTGGTATCGAGGACTGCATTCAGAATAACCACTCCATCCTAAATAACATCATCTTGCAGTACTGCATATAATCTAATGGACAATTAACCTAGAATATCTATAAAGTAAAAATCTCAGCTTAAATTATTTGCTTATTAAAACATAAACATCAAGCAACTAAGAACAGCTTCTAATACCAAGACGACAGATATTTTGAGCTTTAGACAAACTTCTTCAAAAACTACACAGAGTTTAAAGAACATTTCTTTTTGTTTACCTTGTCTTGTTCTAGCTGTTCAATCAAATTCTTTGCATCACGCAGCTGAGTGATCAGTTTAGTCTTCTCAGCCATGTGAAGGTCCTAAAAAAGACCCCGACCACAAGTTCAAAGCACTGACGTCTGTAAGAAAATACCTTATTCTGACAAACAGCTTAAGTTTGGCTCTTAACCTGCCCTGTGACACGGAGGAAGAGCACAGAACAGAATCCAGGGAAAATAAAGTAGGCAGTTTTAAACCACTTTTAAATCTGCCAGCATAAAGCTGCCTCATGGTTTCCCTACCACTTCAGTTATCTGAAGGCTTTGATACAGCCATCACAATTCTCTCATGGATGTCAGAGCTGCTACAGTAAAACGGGCAAGAAATGCCTCTAGCACATGCTCTGGTATCTGCATCTCAGCAATCCAAGGTCATTACTCATCACGGGCCTTGTTCTGGAAAAGGTCCTTAAAACATTTAAGTCTTCCAGAGCTTTTTCAAACAGGGACAGTGCTCGGACACCAAGACAGAGAGGAGAATCTGAGTGCCAGAAATGAAGCCGAGTGTAGCTATACTTATCACCTTCTTGTGCTTCTGCTACTATCAGCTGCCTTACTTTTACTCCAAACTCAGCATCAATGGCCTTAAATGAAAATAGAGCAAAATGCTAATTTATCGGAACGTATTCATTCCAGGTGGGAGCGAAATACATTCCACATTGCACCTTTAACTCCAAAAAAGTATAGGGGACAGTTTTTTTAATGGTCTGCCCTGTTACAAGTTTTGCAGTTACTGGCGTTCTTACTGTGTTTTAGCAGCTGCCCATAAAGTTAAGATCATTTTCCACACCTTCATTTTCTCCAGTTCCTGAAGTCTCTCTTCTAACTGTTCCTGAAGTGCCTCTTTCTCGTTGGATAACTGGGCACAGTGCTCCTTGTGTGATCGGATTATCTCCTTGCAACGCTGCAGTAAGTTCCCCTGGCGCTTCACCCTCTGATTAAGAGTTTCCAGTGTTTTAACAGAATCTCCATCACTCTCTACAAGACAACAGGCCAACATTATCATATGCACACCTTTTCCAAAAACATGTATGTGCATTCATTGTTTGCACTGCAGGCAGCCCACAGATCTCTAAAGAAAAGTGTACAACGTCTGCAAAACTTCCTAGTGACTCCTGTAAGTGCTAGAAACACACTGCACTTTCACAGAACAGTAAATAAAGTCTTTCACCCCAAACTGATTTACAAAACCTCAATTACTATTCAAGCTTCAAAACCAAACTCTTCTTTAACAAGGTTTTCTATGCAATTAAAAAGTCATCATGAGTTATAAAGATGCCTGCTGCTACTAACAGAATACTCACAAGCAGGAAAAAAAATAAACAAAAAAAGCAAAGCAAAGCAAATCTCCCAAGTGCCAAGCACGCACATTTCTGCTTCCCCAGGGATGGCAATGAAGTTAATTCCAAAATATCCAGGTTGGGAATACTATATTTGCCAGGATAAAGGCCACACTTAGCACCTTTCTAAGCTGTACTCCTCTCCCTGTGTGCTATAAGCAGCACATTGGGTAGTATTTCACCGTGTGCTCTGTTCTGACGCTCTGGAGGCTGCAAGAGCACTTGGCATGAAAACAGGATCAGACAAATTCAGGGGTTTGGTTCACAACCCTGAGTCTTACACACTATAGTCTAGAAGCAGACTCCAGCACAGGAAACATCTTGAACCCTGATTCTCAGGAACTGGACACTTATGATATTTCTTAAATACTACAGAAGACATAAGAAAATTTCTGATCTAGCCCTTCAATCAGCACAACATCCAAAAATCATGGCAAATACTGAACAAAGATCAATTTGAAAGGTATGTTCACCTCTGTCTGAACCCCACCTTTTATGAGGATACCAACAAATGATGCTTTTGTGATTTATCAGCATTATAACAAACACACACAATACTGAGAGTCCCATAACTCAAACAACCTCCTGCCATGACGAACCTTAGATTATTCAGTAGCATGAAAATCAAAACTGATCTTTGTTTTCACTTTTTCCTGACAAAGAGGCAGGGAGGGGGAAATTCAAACCAGACTAACAGGCTAAGAACTGGCCTCCTGTCTCAACTCTTGGGGAGCTCCTTGCTTATGGGGGACAGAATCTCTTCATCATATTAAGTGGGGTTAGTAACAACAGGAACCAGCAAAAGCAAGAATTACAGTATCTTCATTATTGACAATGACAATAAATATCAGATTTGAATTCTTAAGAAAATCTAATATCTTAGAAGAGTTATCCTGCCCTCTAGCTGCCACACTGGTTTCAAAACAATTTTCTCCTAGAAAATATCTCCTTACTATGACCTGTTAGTCTTAAGAATTGTTAGTCCATCATAAATAACAGCAGGCTTATTCCCCAAAATTCAAGATGTCTTGAAAAAGCTGCAATACCTACCATTGCTTCCTGGCTCCACAGTATTGTCTGTGTCCATTTCTTTTGTTGGACTTTGAACTTGCAGTTCAGATTGGGTATTTGGATCAAGCAATTCGGAGCCTGTATGACCATTCTGTAACCTCTGTTTCAGCAACGATACCTAAACAAAACGCTTTTTGTTAAAAAACCCAAGGATTTTAAGTAATCATGTTTTCATCTGCAAAATAAAACTGGCATCGGTAAATAGAGAAAGGAAAAATCTGTCTGAATTTTTCTAGCATTTTTTAAAATCTGAATTGTTGTTTCCAATTAACAAAAATAGTATGAGTAAAGAAAGAAAGACCAATTAAGCAAAGCACACAAATTTTGCCGAAGAAATCTTCGTTCTGCTAACGTTCTGCTAACGTTATGTTCTTGATAACAAACACACTACAAAGGTATTTAAGTACAGATCAAACAATCATATTTCACATGACTGAGATTTTACAAAGATATCCTCTACAACAAAGATGCATTTAATTTCTAGATAATCATAAATTCTCAATAAGCTTTACAATATCGCTACAATGACAACAGAACGTGGACATATATTATAGGATATACATATTTTTAAAAAAGAAAGTAGGAAGAGCAGTTTTAAAGTGTATTTGTTAGGTAAGTTATGTTACCTGAGTTTGCAGGACACTAATAAGTTGATCCTTTTCTCCTAGGGAAGCATCAAATTCCTCTTGTAGATGTTTCTTAGCTTGCCGATCCATCTGGAGCTCCTGAGAATCATAAACAAACGTGTCTCAAATGAACACCGAAATGTGAATTTAAAAGGCTTATCAAACATTATGAAATAATACTAAAAATACCTTTTCACGGTTGTGACCCCAGAACGTAACCTTAAAATGGGTATTTCTTTTACTGCACAACACTGCATGCAACACAGACACAACATCCAAATACCCAAACCCTGCGGCTGCATGTGCTGCTTGCATTCCTTTGGCTGAACACATTTAGCAACTTGTAGCTGTCTAAATGCATCAGTAGGATCTACATAATCTTATAAAAGGCTGCCTCAGGGAGGCTTCTTTTAATGACTTCCTATGCTTTAAAGTTCATATATTTAAACTTCTTGAAATAATTATCGTTATAGTAGAACAGGGATTTATTTAAATTAATTCATATCTAACAGCATATGGATTGAATCAGAACCACATATTTCATGCACGCATTGTAAATAAAAAGAATTAAAATACAAGTTTGGTAAACTATTTACATATTTACTTCATCCATATCTATCTTCCCAATGATTTACTCCAGGAAAGTAATGTTTCTGCAAATACAAATCTGTCAAGATTGCTTGGATAAAAGCAAGTATCACCCATAAACACAGATTTGCCTGAATTTGCTGGGCAAATATAGGGGACAATACAAACAGAAAGAATGACAAGCAAACAAGAGACAAAACAGCTTCCTGTGCTGCTTTCCCCCCAACTCTGAATCTGGCTTTTCTCTTCTCTTTCCCTCCGACAGCGAATCCCAGCTGCCCTCGCTGAGCCTGGTGCCAGCCCTGAGGCGGGCAGCTGTGTGAGAGGAGCCTGCCTGGCCACACACAGGCAGGACCACGCCAGAAGGCATCAATGGGAACATTATTCCCCTCTCTCCCCAAGAAACCATCTCCCCTTTTTGAGCCTGCACTGCCTTGGGCTCTCATGAGCTACTCATCACTACTGGCTACTCAGGGCCAGGGAGGTGATTCTCCTGTTCTACTCTGCACTCGTGAGACTCCCACCTGGAGTCCTGTGTCCAGCTCTGCAGTCCTCAACAGAGAAAAAACATGGACCTGTTGGAACAGGTCCAGTGGAGGGCCACCAAGATGATGAGAGGAATGAAGCACCTCTTCTACAAGGACAGGCTGAGAGAGCTGGGGCTGTTCAGCCTGGAGAAGAGAAGGCTCCGGGGAGATCTTAGAGCAGCCTTCCAGGATCTGAAGGAGGCTCCAGGAGAGCTGGAGAGGGACGCTTTATCAGGGGGAACGGTTTTAAATTGGAAGAGGGGAGATTGAGATAGATATTAGGAAGAAATTCTTTGCTGTGAGGGTGGTGAGGCACTGGAACAGGTTGCCCAGAGAAGCTGTGGCTGCCCCATCCCTGAAGGGGTTCAAGGCCAGGCTGGATGGGCCTTGGAGCCAGCTGGTGTGGTGGGACGTGTCCCTGCCCATGGCAGGGGGCTTGGAACTGGATGATCTTGAAGGTCCCTTCCAACTCCAACCATTCTATGGTTCTATGAAAGATCCTATGTATGTGCATAAAGTAAATATTCAATCAATAAAGGAAATTACCTCTCTCAGTTCTCCAATTCTGCGAAGTGCTTTATCCTGACTTTGACTCAGAATGCCCTTAAAAAGAAAGGAAGAATAAACATCAGGTGCATTATATGTAACTTTATAAATAAAGTATAAATAAATTCATAGAATTCTATTTCAACAGAAACATTCATGATCTGTCTTGCTCTTCCAAGTCAAACCTGATGTGTAAGTATTACCATAAACTGCCAGCTGTGCGTTGGCAATCTATCACCTGAATTCCGCTGATGCAATAAGAAAAAAGGCTGGACTACAGTAGCTTCACAGTGACTCTGACAAACCAGTATTAGCTTGGCTTCTTTAGAAATCCCAGCTAAGAGTCTTTGGTTGTGCACACGCAAGATGTGCTGTGTTACCACACACACAATGCAATCCAAGTTAAATCTGTACTTGGCACTACACATTCTAATACTCAGAAGAGCATTCAGGTAAGAGAGGATGACAAGTAATGCTTACCTGTAGCTTCTTCTTCTCCCGCTGGACCACTTGATAAGCAGACACTAGCTAAAATACACAAGCCAGGTATAATGATGATAATGCATCCACCAACAGCTATCAAAATCATTTGCTTGGTTGTAACACTAGCTGTACTTTCAAACTCTTCACTGGAGAAAGTTCTTCTGACACAATCATACTTAAACTTACATGCTTTCTCAATGTTTCATTTTCCCATTTACAAAATATCTCCATTATAGTAAAAAAAATAAAGCCTACATGACAAAACCAAGAGGTTACTCTGCATTTACACAGAGTTTTTCCTTCAGTAAAAAGAAGAGTTGTGCTTCAATACAGGCAGCCAAAAAACTAACTATATTAGAAAGTTACACCCCAGACAACAGAGGTACATCTGTAAGGGTACATGTCCCAGAGAACTTAACTAAAATTAATTTTACAATGAGTAGGCATCAAAAAAATACACTTACAAGTCCAGCAAGAAAAGGTCTGTGGAATACTGAATGTTCTCATCCTATGTGTTTTGCATATACTCAACAAAGACAAACTGGAAGCGGACAGTATTTCTCATTGTAAGCTGCCAAAAGGACTTAATGAATAACTGCACAATTTAGTTTAATTAAAAATTTGATAACAATCGCCTAAGCTGTCCAAAGGTGAAGTAGCATAAGGGCACTTGGAACTAGAATATTCTGAATTCAAGTTGCTGAAAAATTAAAGGAAAACAAATTCGAAACAACAAAACCAAAAGACAACTTCAAATTCTTACTTTAAATAAATCAGGATTTTTCAGAATTGAAAATTAGTTTTATTTCAGGGTGGTACTTATTTTGCACTTAAAAGAAAACTAAAACTACCATATAACTTGAGGTGCCACTTAGTATCCTACTTTGAGGGAAAAAAAACCAAAACCCACAACATCATCTTAAATTCTCACTATATACTGAAAATACTTTCTTTGAAGCTCCAACAAAATATTTTTCTTCCAACTGAATGAAAGAAACTCACCAAAACAGAAAAATACCCAGACCTTTTTGATAAAGAAAATTAAGATTTGCTGGACAGACGACACTAAAAAAAAAAAAAAAAGAGCCAACAAAAAAACCCGAAAAAACACAGAGAAACAAAACCAACACACTGAACCAACCCAAACCTACAAACTGAAGAATTTTCATTTTGACAATACCATTTGCATAAGCTTTTTAAAAAAATGTTTCTTACTGTACTAGCTGGAAGAGAATGAAAAATAAATGGGAGAAAATAATTTCTGAATTAATGGGAGACAACTGGTCTGAAATCTGCTGAAAACTGTAATTGCTTTATACGTGTTTTAGATTCTAGTGATTTCAACAGTAATAGCCAAAAGTCTGCACAGAAATTTTTGTTTAAGAGGGCAGCAAACATTTAAAGAACTGTGAAAACCAAACAGTGCAAACATCCAGTTTAAAATGCAAAACATACACTTACTTAAAAAAAAAAATAAAAAAATAATCCAACAGCACCACTTTTGCCAACAATTTGAAAATTGAGTAGCAAGACTACTTATGTCATTGGTTTTCACTAAAATAGCAGAAGAACTAGTTCTTGAGCAAATTCCTTCCACAAAATACATGGAAGTTACAGAGAGCAGAACTTATTTATTGAAAACAAAGCACTTGCTCATGGCACATCTATGGAACATACACTGTGCACTCCAAGAAAAAGTCTCAGAAGAAAAGTCCACCCGCTGCCATGCGAGCACAAGCCACACTCACCTGTCCTGACCGTCACCCATTGCTAGGGGCTTTCAGCACAAACCACCACAGGTCTGCTTTGTGTGAGGAACTACTGGTTCATCTCTGTTGCTGACAACATGAGATTATTTACAAATAAGGGAAGAAAGCAATTTCTACACTTTATTACCAGAAAAACATTTGGTCTATCTAAGCAAAAAATAACTAGGCTTGGGACAGTAGCTTAGCTTCTGTGTCAGCTGTAACTTGATCCATTTGCTCCAAACAAGAAAATAAGAGATTCTCTCCCCTTCCCTGAAGATATTCCAGGTGAGGCTCAAAGAGGTGCCGGGCAGCCTGGGCTAGTTGGGGGTGTCCCCGCTGACCACAGAGAGGCCAGACTAGCTAACCTTGGAGGTCCCTTCCAGACCAGAGCATTCTATGACTCTACCCACTCCTGCAGTATGTTAGCCTCATCTCCTTCCCTCTGTCAGGAATATCAGTGCTTACCTCCAAGTATTTTCTCTGATAGTTGCCCAAACTGCGCTCCATCCTGTGCAGCCGCTGCAGCAGCTGCTCTCTGCTGAGGCTCTCCGGATTTCCCAGAGACTCTTCCATCTCGCTCTCTATGTCAGAGGGTGGATCAAAGGTGGGATCAGTTGTGTCCAAGTCCAGTCGATTCAATGAGTCTCTTGAAGAAGTTCGTACCAGAGACTCCGTAGAAGGAGAGCGGAACAGGGACTCCTTCACCGGGCTTCGGAACAAAGACTCCGTGGAGGGAACTCGGAGCTGAAGCCTCTGGGTGAAAGACTGAGTGTCATTCAGCTGGAAGAAGCGAAGAAGGCAAGAAGGCAAGAAGGCAGGACATTACTTCTGCATTGCCCGTAGGCGGACAGACACACTGAAGCCCAAGACATAGAGACCAGTCCTGGGCAATGGAATGTTTGGTTCCCATGGCACCAAACAGCTACCGCTCCCCTCGAGGAATCACCTCCTTGTGCAGAAAAATCAAGCATGCAGCTACCAGTTGTGGGCAATTTCAAACAGCAACGAAACCCAATAAACTACAGCTCTGACAAACTTCTAAAATAACGTATTTCTGTGTAAGCCCTTTAAAAAGTGAATAATATGCAACTAAAATAAATAGTTGCATTTACTGTTGTCCCAATTACACACAAAAAAAAAAAAGACTCACTTCTTGATGTATTAAGCAGAAGTCAAAGACACAAAGATATTTTCCTATGATTAAGAGAACAAATTTATTGTAAAAGTCCTTGTATGATAGTTGGTTCTAGCAGATCATCCTTTCATTTCTTTATTTTATTTTAACTTTACAGTTATTTTAATTTTTATGATTTTTACATAATATGCTATTATAGATTCATGCAGCTCAAGTACTTTTGCTGTTCCAAACCAAAAGGCTGTGTGCTCTGGTACTGCTAGTGCTACAGAGGTGATGTGAAAAGCACTGCTGCACAGCATTGCCCCACAACCGCTGATGTGGCACTCCAGGGTACACTCCACTGGTCAGGACTGATGGGTTGGGTTTTGTGGGGTTCAGTTTTTTGTGGGTGACTTTTTTGGTTTTGGGTTTTTTTTTCCAGTGTGTGTATGGCTGGACTCAATGATCTCAGAGGTCCCTCCCAACCATGAAATTCTGTGATGCCATGCCAGCAAACTGAGCTTCTCCTAAGATGTACCTTTACCTTTTATCCACCAGTGTCAATGTTTTAAGCTTTCCATTCTTTTCCTTCCACTAGAAGTTAGCTCTCCAGCCACAAAATATGCCCTTTAGTTTTGTAAGTGAGGTTAACCCTTCGTACCCCACGGCGCAGGCAGCCTGCAGTAACGCTTTCCCACCCTCCCAACCCGGCCCTACAAAAACAGCTCCACACGTCTGCGACCACACTTAATGGCAGCTAATGGCATCATACACAAACAAAGAATCCCAGAATCCAGACACACAAGCAGTTGTCATCCTTCCTCCACCGTGAAGATACACCCCAGAGACAAGAGGGAATAACTCCCCTCACATTCTCCCCATACCTGTGGGGGGACTCCTCCGCTTCCACCACTCTCCGTGGACCCGGGAAGGGGTTGTTTAGTTAAGTTCTACAAGAGGAAAAGCAACTGTTAGAAGGACTGTAATTCGCTGGTTCCTACAAATAGTATCTGTGCTTTTTTCTTGCCTGTGTTTTTAGTACTGGTTTTGGGTGGGTTTTTTTTAAATGTTTATTAATATGTCTTCATGCAAACAGGCCAGTTTGTTACAGCCCAAACAGATTGCTGCAATACACAGAACTACAAAGCAGCTACGTACGCGTGGATTAGTATGAGACATCTGCAAGTGCTGACATCTCCAATTAAATTATTCATAACGATTATTTATGTAACATTTATGCACAAATCAAAGAAACACCAAAAAGGCAAAATGATAGCAGGAAAAACAGAACTGATGACTAGTGTTGTTCACAGCCAGCACGGCTAAGAGTAGAATCACACCACCTTCCTCTCTTTGAGTACATTTTAGGGGGCGTGCGGTGGAAACTACTTGTAGAAAAGTGATGGTAACAGGCTGTTTAAGACTCCAAATAAGCAAAGGAAGAAAATTACACTTCCAGAACGAAACATCTCATGCAAAATTTCACTTGTACTTCCCTTTGCACTCCCAAAGAAAGGTGTCTTCTAACCTGTACAAATGCAAATAGTTTTCTGCTGTTTCAACCAGGTCAAACTGAAGTGGCAAAATATGCTAGAAACCATCTTGGATAGGATTTCTTTTCCAAGAGAAGCTAAGCACTAAGACATATCGAAGAAAGTATGAGGAATTCAGCTAAAAGCAGCATAACTTTTAATTATTAATCAAGATGCACCCTGACAGTTACATGCAAGCTGTAACATCTAAGGTGCTCATACAATTAAAATATCAATCAAAATCATCCATGTATCTGCTACATGATTGCACCCACAGCTTTTACTCTGTGCAGATACAGATAAGCATACAGAAACATAAATGAAGAGGAATCATTCAATGTAAAAGGGATCCAGAAAGCCTTCATGTGGAGCAAACTTAAAAATAGGACACAAAAGTACCCAAAAATATCGCAGAAGGAAGAAAAGTCCAGGCAGGTAAGGAAGCCAGAGAAAACAGCGGTCACCCAGATTCAGACAAAGCAAAATGGGCAATAACCAACCACACAAGAAGTCTCTTTGGATTTGGAAATAGTGCTTCACCTCGCCTGAACAAAATCCACATTCTGCTCCACAGCACTATCCTGGCGTACTGCATTTATTCCTAGTGGATTAAGAGTTCTTACTGGTTTTTAAACTGAAGCACTCCTACATTTTAGTCTTGGCCTCATTACCTGTTCTTTTCCATTTCCTAACTGGAAAGTTAATAATAAGGGCAATCCAAATAAAAAATTATCTTCTGCTTTATACTTTACAAAGCACCTACTGTGCTAGTACTGACCTGACAACAGAGGAAGACAAATACTTTAGCAAGAATTACAAACTAACTACAAATACTTATTTGAAAAACCACATATTCTGATACCTATAAAAAGAATTAAAGGCAACTATGGAGTGTTTGTGTATTTAATTGATAGAATAATTTAATAATATTTAAGAGTCATTTTAAAAACACAAAATTAAGTCGATTTATTACATGAACATAAAAAGCACGGATGCTGTTCCTTTCTATCAAGATCCTCAAAACGCTGCCATTTAAGGATCTATGAAGATCCTTAGAAAAAAAAGAAGCCACTTCAAAATTAAAACTTTTAAAACAGTCCTATTAATTGTGCTGACATCTTTATATTCAATCTGTGTGAACAAGAGTAGAACCTTTATTCAGGATTGGACTTTCTACTGGCATAAAGCATAAAAAAAGATACCCTGGTTATCTTTTCTATAGGGACTGGACCCCCCCAGGTACCTAGCTGCTGCAAGTCTTAATCACTGTGCTCTAGGGCAAAGGGTCCCCTTCTGGTGTCCACACAGAGAAAGGTAAGCATGAGTGGAAGTTGCTATATGTGTATGTGTATGGATTCAAAAGGCTTTGAAGAGCTTAAAAGGCCTAGACTTTGACAAACCTTACAAGAAGTTTCAGCAAAGCACAGGTGAGCGCTTTGGAAGTCTTAAAAGCAGCAGTTATGTCAGGCCTTCTAGAGATCAGCAGAAGTCTTTCCTCCACAAACCCACAGACACACAACTGTATGCCTAGAGAGATCCATAATTACAGCCTCCAATTAAAATGTTTCTATTGGTTATTAAGATGTATAAAACAGAGCTCAGTTTTAGCTCACTCTAGGGTGTTCCAGTGTTTCCTTACTTCTCTATTTCTGAAATAGAAACTAATTAATCTTATTTATTTCTTATTTGTAAGCCTAAAGAGCAAACATTTAAATGTCTGCATTTAAAAATATTTTATTGTTGCCTCTCCTTCTCAGGTATTCCAAAAACAAAGTAAATTATAAATGAAGGAAGAAGAGCTTAGAACACATTTCTAAAACACAACTAAAATACTAGTCTGTTTTAGTAGAATTGATAAGCATCAGTGTGACTTCTGAGCAGACCTACAAACTCTCCTGCATTTGCAGTTTGCCTAGGTTTCCCAAATGTATACCAACTTTTTTTTTTAATATATTGTAAATAATCATCTTCCCTATAAGTTTTTATATCATTGTTCTCTCCTCCAAAATTCTTACTGTTGAGAGTACAGCTCCAGAACTTGCAAAAAGTTCAGAGAACAAAATCAGTTTTACAGGTAACGTATTATTACTGCACATTGGTAGCACATTAACCATAACTCTTACATTATAATTATTTGGTCTGTATGCAGTCTTGTATATAAATATATATGCCGGTGACTTAGTGCGTACTTTAGTGGCAGCAAAGAGGATATAAAGACAACACTTGAGCATTCACACATTTTTTTGAAATGCAACTGTACTAGAGATATTCTTTAGTATGGAGAAAAACAGCCCATAACTGTTAACTCTTCTAATGGTAGAAAAGCTTAATTAAATTTGCAGTGAAACTTTAAGTAGTGGTACCTACGACTGAAAAAAATTAAGTAACTATTTCAAAAGTACAGATTTCAGCAATGTCTGAATAGCCTCTTTGCTCCCACTAAAAAGTTCAATTTTCAGAGGAATGTTACAGAGCTGGTAGTGAATCTGTGCTCTGTAACTAAGCATACCCCTTTCCAACAAATGAAGCTTTCCACAGATCACATTTTAATTGCTGTTTCAGTCCAATCTGTCTTAACTTGAGAGAGACAGGTCTAGCACACCCTGCTGTCTTGTGCTATGTCTATCTGATTATGGATTTTCTGTCTTCTTCCAGCTTTCACGGATTTGTCATTTTCAGCCTCTGCACGAGCAGCAAAAAGGCAACCTCTAAACTGAAAAAGCAAAGTAATCATTAAGTACAAGGATGGGTTGGGATTTTAAAAAGATACCGTGTCTTGGGTCACTATGGACTCAGGAATGCCATGCCTCTGAAGCATGTGGAAGATGCCATCCCAGTCCCGTGACGATAACGAGAAGGGGACATCTTTCCATGTGCTGATGTCAGACAGCAGAACGCTGCTCTCCCCCCATGCCTACTTTCTCCATTCTTTGCTCTCTTCTCACTGACCGTCTCCACTTGCATACTAGGAAAACAACACTTCCAGGCAAGGAAATATATATTTTTAAATAAAATCTAATAATTGGAAGACTTTTTATCCCCACAATGATAGCTGCCAGGGTACCAACTAAAAGTAGCTGAATTTCAGTGTCTATGTGAGGTCATTTATTTCCTGCTACCATTAGTAGTAAATGACATTGTGAGGCTTTCACTGCACACAGGAAAAAGCAGGGGATTTTTAGTGAAAAACAAACAAACAATCTCAGTGTTTATTATATCCATTTATCTTGAAATACATACATACACAAAACTTAAGAGGAAGACTTCCAATGGCATTAACGGATTCTAAGCAACAAACACACAAACTTGTGCAACAAATCATTTAGAAGCTGTGTAAAGTACGGTTACCTGTGCAGCAGGAAAACGTGTTATTATTTTCTATTACAATAAATTCACATCACAGGGTACACCAGCCAGGAACTACCAGGTACTACCTCCAAGAAATTTAGTGCAGGGTTAGCAACAGGGCAGTTAAAATTAGATGCCTTTGTGAGAACAAGCCACAAGCAAGACTGGGTTTGCCCTCTAGTGGAGTGCTCTCCTCCCCAGCTAAAGGCAGCGCTAAAGCGGGGCGGGAAGAACTCACCGCACCGTCCCTCTGGGTCTTAGGCTGGTTGGTGGGGTCCAAAGCAAAGATAGTATACTCAGAGAGAAAAGCAGGTTCTGCTATCATCCCGGCTAGATGCTGTCATTCAGTGCAAAAAGTAGGAAAATGAAAATACATCAAGTAATAAAGTCAAGAACATTGCATGATTTTACTCAGGTTCTCCACGCTACTAAAAACATCAGATTATGAGACAACAGGTATTGACAAAGGCACGACAAAACCGGAAAACATGCGTTGGATCATTTCAGAACAGCCAAAGCACAGTTCTGCTCATTTTGAAGTAAAGAAAAGCACACAAAAAATTCCTAGTTTAGCCAAAGATAAAGGTACTGATACTGTGTTCTGTTTTAAACTTCCATGAATTACTTGTCTTCAAATACCACTAAGCATTCCCGGCTCTCCATTATGTGTGAAAATCCTGTTATTCTGAAGCTTCTATCAGTATTTCACTTATAAACAATATAACTTGCATGCTTTTGACTATTTATCTTCTACTGCTCTTATATGTTGTAGGCCCCTAATCATCTCCATAACCCTTTGCTGTACCCTCTCCAAGAGTTCCCTGTCTTTCTCGAACTGTGGAGCCCAAAACGGGACCCAGTGCTCCAGATGGAGCCTCCACAGGGTAGAGCAGAGGGGCAGGATGACCTCCCTTGACTTGCTGGTCACACTCTTCTTGATACACCCCAGGATGCCATTGGCCATCTCGACCACCAGGGCACATTGCTGGCTCATGGGCATCTTGACTCCCAGGTCTTTTCCACAGAACTGCTCTCCAGCAGGTCAGCCCCCAATCTGCACTGATTCCTCCCCAAGGTGCAACACCCTACGCTTGCCCTTGTTGAACTTCACTGGATGGTGTCCCACCCAACTCCCCAGCCTATCCAGGTCTTGCTGGATGGTGGCACAGCCTTCTGGTATGTCAGTCACCCCTCCCAGTTTTGTGTCATCAGCAAACCTACTGAGGGTACACTCCATCCCTTCATCCAGGTCATTGAGGAATATATTGAAGAGGACCAGACCCAGTACCGACCCCTGGGGAACACCACTTGTTATGGACCTCCAACTAGATCCTGTGCCACTAACCGCGACTCTCTGAATATCAAAGTCAGTATCAGATTTAAACTCCTAGAGATGAAAAACATGGCGAGAAACTGGAATGTGAATTGAAAATGGATATATACATGTAATGGAATTTGATTTAATGCTGTTAGGATGCTGTAACAGATTTTTAAAAACAACAAACCGCTACAAAATTGTGAACTGTCTTTACAGACAGAGTATCTCCAGAGCATTAATTCTAAAATTTATGCCCAACTTTTACTTCTCAAACTGGTAAGTATAGTGACAATTAATTCTGACTTCTACAATTCAGCTGCCCTTGTCATGGCATTCCCAAAGATGGCATGGGACAATTGTTCCATCAGTTTACTTGATTTGTGAAGAACTAGCTAGGTACAAGAAAAATGGGTGAAACTCCTCACTTTTAAGGCATCACAAAAACAAGTCAACAGAAGTGATGGTCTCATTTCTCTGGCATCCAATCTTCTTTTCCCCAGCCTGGACACGCTTGCTTGGGGCATCCACTGTGGTTGCAGTCACATGCTGAGTCTGGTTAGAGGTCAGCAGTCCCTCTCTCATAGGAATTCTCAATGAAGTATCATTCCTAAGAGTAAACTCTGTTAAAGCTCCTGCTATATGTTTATTCAAGTGTGTAAAACCCAGTTAAGTCTCTTTCCTCATCTGAGCTGTCAGCAAAATAAAAATAAGGAAGCCGACAAGTGCTTACAATTCCTGAGAAATCTTTGTAAAGAGGTGATGTTTGCAGAAGCTTGTAGCCTCGGCCCTGCTACACACTGTGTAGTCGTACCTCTTGAAAGGGTACATGCCAGAAAAAGGAATGGCAAACACTATGTATATACCAGTGTGCAAGCAATTAGCAACAGTACTAAAAGCAAACCTGATAGCCTCATGAGCTAGAAGCATGCGCATTCTCTACCACAAATAAAAGGATGAAATCTTTAAGATAAAAATGACTTTGTACGTTTAAAGAAGACTGCTTAAGACAAAGAAACACAGTTTGCAAAGCGCTCACAAACTGATTATGGCAAGTATTATTAACCAAAAGACTATGAACATACTCAATATGTAATATATATTATCTTCAGTTTAAGTAAGTCACTTTTAAAAACATGACCATCAAAAACTTCAGGAATCGCAGATGGTTCAAATTGTCTCTTCATAGTAACAGTATGCTAATGCTTGCTTCTCAGAATACAGGTTGAGATGTTTTACCATAGCATTATTTTGTTTAATCCTAATTCCATCAAGTAGTACACCAAGCACAAAAAGAATTCCTACTGAATCACTACCAAGTTATTATATTTCACCTAAAATAAAAACCACAGGACTGCCAGTATATTTGGCATCCCATCTTCAGTCATCCCCCGAAGTCTATGACCATTGTCAGCGCAACCAATTCTATCAGGAGGCTTAGACAGTTAGTCTTTCACAAAACATTAATTACAAACCCCAAAACTTAAGGGTAAGATGACAAAGACCTTTGACCAACAGAAAGAGTTAATTTTAAAAATTCACTCAAACTACCTGGTAGACAAGTGATAGCCAGTCTATGTAACTCCTTTTTAGCAAGATCAGAAGCTATCCACAGCTTAAAATACGCCAATTCCCATTACCAACTGTTAGAGTTTTGAGAAAAAGAAAGAAAAAAGCTTATAATTAAAAATTGATGCAGTACTGCTTGAGTTTGCAGGCATACAACTCCAGAGCCTCCATCATAGCTAATAGTTTACACAGGCAGTAGAATAAAATTAACAATACTGTTGAGTATCAAAGATGTTAGTAGATGCAGAACCCTGATTCAAGAACATCACTAAAGCATCACAGTCACCTGAGTAAAGGCAAGCACAAAAGGGAAGGAGCCAAATCTGCAAATAAAACAGGGCAGAAAACAACAATACTGATGCAAAACAGCAATCACTGTATCAAAAAGAAATTGCAAAATATTTCCTCCCCATAGCCAAGACAAGAGTTTAACACTTCAAATAACTACCAAATACAGAATACACTCAGACATGGTACAAGAATGGTATTTCCTCAGCACATTTAGAACTGGCCACATCTTCTCATTAGTGAGCTCATCTTCCATTCTCGGATGTTGGACACCCAACAACTAAAACATTTTAGCACTTGCCCACAACATTTTTGTTACTCCAGCAGGTCGTTACCTGCTACGTTTTTACAGCTCAATTATAGGCAGAGCTGTCTAAAGAGTCCTGTAATTATACTACAAAATGCTTTCCAATATATACATGTGTTTTACCTGCACTTTTAAAGTTTTTTAATCAACTATTCAGTATGGCTTTAAACTCAGCTGTCTAGTTAACTTGATGATGGCAGGTGTGATTAAAAATCACTGATAATTATTTACCTGTCTAGAAAAAAGGCAAGAAACACCTTGCTAGTCTGTGGAAACTAAACAGGTATCAGTATTTCCACAACAACTTCTTGCACTTCAGGATCTGGCTAAAACCCAGTCTTCAGAAACAACTAATACATTTGGTGCTATAGTTTCTAATGTATCACTAGCACCATATCAGTGCTGTATTAATTACCTGACCACTAAAACTACAACAGGAGTGAATCCAACCGAGCTGAATGTGCAAAGATATAAATGATCCCATATCTAACCTTCTCCAATCCTCCAAATGCCATCAAATCACACTTGAGGCTTGCTACAGAAATCCTACTAACATCTTCCAATGTTGCTTCAAACATGTGCCAGGGTAAATGAAGTCCCTACCCCATACCAACCTTAATCTCAGACACCAAATTAAGGATACTTTCTGTCACAGTATTTACTTCCATTTCTTTGCAAAAATCTGACTAACCAACAAACATTTCTACCTTGGAGAGAAAGTTACAAGTGAAATAAATGAGGTGATGGAGCCAGAGGCTAGATGATTCTATGTTTCCTTCAGTGTAACCAAAGAACAACACAGCAAGTCATTTCTTAAACAACCTTTGTATTTCCAAAATTCACAGAATCTTCATGGTTAGAAAAGACCTCTGAGATCATCAAGCGTAACCATGCACACACAACCCCCGCCCCCACAATCTTGGCCACCAGAGCATGCCCTGAAGTGCCACATCTACAGGGTTCTGAAATACCTCCAGGGATGGTGACTCCACCACCTACCTGGGAAGGCTCTTCCAGTTCCTGACCACCCTCTCAGGGAAGTCATTCTTCCTAATATCTCATCTCAACCTCCCCTGCCCCACCTTCTGACCATTTCCTCTGGTCCTGTCATTATTCCCTTGGGAGAAGAGGCCAACACCCACCTCTCTACACCCTCCTTTCAGGCAGCTGTAGAGGGCAAAGAGGTCTCCCCTCAGCCTCCTCTAAATTCAACATGCCCAGTTCCCTCAGCCTCTCCTCACAGGACTTGTTCTCTAGCCCCCTCACCAGCTTGGTGGCTCTCCTCTGGACACACTCCAGCCCCTCAGAATCAGCCAACCCAGAATCAGTGGTTCAGGTTATACTGTTATCAAGCAAATTTGAAAATTCATGCATTTTGTTAGCAAAGTGCATCATGGTATATGTCAATTCGTAGGATGTTAATGGCACACGGACAGTGTTGCTGTGCTGTATACAAGCGCAGTAAGGCAGAAGGGACCAGGCTATAAGCTTGTCCCAGAGACAAGCCAGTATTTGCCCATCCAATTCAAGGAGCTGGAGGATATCAGCTATCGGGCTAAAGGTTTGGAAGCTCAATCAATGTTCCCCACAGTAAAATAAATAAATATGTAAGGTTATTTGCCCAAGTTGGGGAATGCCAGAAAAAAGTTGTGAATACTTCAGTAATTTGCTGATTTATTCAAATACGTATTTGTAGAAGGTTTCTGTAATTTGCAGCAGGACTTTTTATGCCTCGTACCTCCTGTGATCTGGAAATAAGAAAAAACGAAGGTCTGAAAATTCAAGGTTTCCCTCTGCAATTAAGAAAGCCCCAGAAACCAAGAGTGCATAACCGCATTTTAAGAAAGAGGTAGTACAGAAATCAAATACAATTCTTTTTTTTCTGTTTGCTTTTCATTCTGATGAGGAATCTGAATGTGCTGGTGTACACATCAGGAGCTGAAAAATCCACGCTTTAGATGCAAATTAGGTTACGCAGCCTCTAAAATTTAAATTCGCAGAATTTAAAATTTCAGAGTGGAAAAACATAAAGATATATCTGAATCACTACCATCTTTGCACGGCAACACCCATTTAGAAGTACCTTAAATTGAGTATATGAATACAAGAAAGAGGTAGCATCAACAAGGGTACTGAAGGAATATTATTTCAGCTTTACTTGTCCTGCTTTATTAATAACCCACACTAGAAAAAAACATTTCAATTAATTCAAAACCACAGTCACTACATAGATCTAAAGCAAGACTGAAAGGATCTCGGCTAGTTTATCTTTAGCTCTAAGAAGAGCTATCTATATTGTGCGCTGCTGTCACTGCCCTGACACTCATGAGGATTAGAGCGATACTCGGATCCGCAACGCTGGTAGGTCATCCACGGCTGCCATCAGCTGCTTACTCTCAGCTGATGGCTCTGAACTAGCCTTGCTATCTTCCGCAGGCGGGCCTGACTTCTAAATAAGTCTAAAATACATATATAGGTAAGTATATATATGTATTGTACTTATTTTATACTTATTTACATATAAGAATGAAAATTTTTGATTCTAGGAACTGTACTGAGTATGACTGATGTATTTCACTTCAAATTCTGTTCAAGAGTCAACAAAGCAACAGTGTGAAAACCAAACACTATTCTTTCCTAGAAAAGGCTGGAAGCACTAAGTAAGCATGTTCTAATCATCCAGGGCTGTTTCAAATTACACCAAGACCAATTCAAAAAGTATTCAATATGCAAATTGTCTGAAAAAGTTCTACAGAAGTACCGACACATGCTTTTACCTCACCCATGAGACTGTAGTCGTACTTTCTAGAACAGAATACAGAACTAGACAGACTTTTTCCTTATACGCATACAAAAACTCTATGAGCTTCTCTGCAACTCTGCCTCTGGAGATCCACACCTCCACTACAACAGAAGCCAAAGAAGAAAATGGGCATGAAAAAGAGCACACAAATTGGGGTTTTTTTTAAACTGAGAACATTTTGGAATTTTGAAAAATAAAATAAGAAAAATCCTATCATTGCAGAATATAAAGAATGACCGTTTGCCTGTGTATTTTACTGTAATTCTTTGATCAGACTAACATCATTTACAACTGGAATTCACTCTAAAATTGTCTCTATTGTATTTCATGTGCAATATTTGCAACTTTGATACTATAGCATTAAAAGTCCAAAAACATGACCTGTTCAAGGCATGCAGACATACTAAATAGCCCAGAGGAGGGACAGAGAATACACAAAATATCTATAAAACACTGCAATTTTGCTTAGCTTTCAGTATCAAAAGGGTTAGTTCTGCAAGAACATTTTAGCACATAATACTATTCAAAACCCAAATATTTTCAGGTGTATTAAATGTTGACCAACTTCAGTTCATTAACACCATTACCACCTACACATAAACCATTTGCATCAGAACAGAACACTGAAAAAAATACCCTCAAAGGGCGTAACAACCCCGCATACTCAGGGCGTATATTTTCAGAGACAGGACATAGTATCTCTGCATCTTTTTTAAGCATGAATACTGCAGCTGAATTAAATTTTATGAAAATCTAACCCAACAAACAAATTTCAAAGATTATTTGAAAGCATTCTGGTAACGTTTATGAGAAATATTTGGAGAATTGAGATTTCATGTCTTGATCATTTATCTTTAACAAAATTTTTGCACTTGAAGTAAAATCAGTCCTTACAAAAAAAGAAGAGATTCTTTTCCTTAGCAGCTTGACTACTTTCTGAATTGCTAATTACAGGATACGTTTCACAAGTAAAATTGTCACAGCAGCTCCCTAAACCCAAGGATAACTGTAAATCTGAGGTCACTTCAGTACTCCATTTCCATTCTTAAGTCTTATTTCTCCTTCTGCCTCTCTGATCATTCCAGCATAACCACTGTATTTAGAGCATAATGTTCTTCCAACATAACTTGGCATGTCCTTTGCTTCTCCTGTTTGTCTGGAAAAGCAGCCTGAGAAAACAGTCTGCTGAGGGGCAACATACGAAGCAGCACAAGACCAAACGTGGCTCTCAAAGAAATGATAAACACTACCAAAACTATCAACAGGTACAGATGACATATTGGTAGCACCCAACAACACTTGGAAGAGGATTCACTTTTTAAAAGCATTACTTGAATTGTGAAGAGAGGTAGTATTTTTTCCTGAATCAGACTGAAAAAGATGATGAGCCCTCAGGCTCACAAACCTTTTGCAGATCTGTAACAAAAGCAGACATCCTCAAAAATAAATACAAGTTGAGGAAAAGTATTCTGCCTTCCCTCAACGTGTGAGTTATACTATCTGAGCAGAAAAGCAGTTGTTACTTGTATAATAAAAGGGATGATGAGTGTTACCACTTGATCCTCCCTTTTATTTCCCACTGAAAAGAGAGAGGAAGATTTTGTTTGCACAGGCACATTAATGACGAACGAAAAAGGAGTGAATTGTTCACAGAAAAATATCACTGTGCCTCAGTATTTCATATTCCACTGGTCACTGATGACAGCAACTCTCAGCACCAACTCATTCTTTCTAGGCCACAGTGGTAGCTCTCACGTAGCAATATGTCACTTCTATACTCTGCATTAAGAATAGAAATGCAGGTTGTTTATCGAGGAAAAGAGTGACAGCAATAACCCAGCAAACTCTCTTATCAAAACAGTAACTTACTCTGGGTGACACTGCCTGCAGACATTTTGGAATATTAGTTAACAGAAAACCTCTCCACAGGGACAGAGTGAAGTCATTACATACATACATAGATATATATCAGTAGAGAAAACTTATATTCATCAGAAAACTCAATACTGCATTTCCAAAATACAAAACAAAGTAATGACGTATTCTTCCTTTCCCTTCTATTATCATTGCAGGAAGCAAACTGCCAAGTTGCAATCACTGGTAGTGCTCATGATGGAATCCAGGACAAATTTCAGGTATAGCAGATCATCCCCTGAAGAAAACGTGGTGTTAAAAATTAACGTGGATTGCCCTGCTGCAACAAAACACATTGTTTTTGTAGCAAAACCCAGCAACTGATTTTTTTGGTTAGGAACTCAATATTTCCTCCGACAAAGTCCACAGGATCACAGAAACTCCCTGTTTTACTCCACTGGTCCATTCTCACGCATGCTAAATCAGGGAATTTTTTGTGTTCATTTGTTTGTCTGCTTTTTAATCAAGCCACTTCAAAAAACCCCACAGTATTCAGTATGAAAAAGGAGGGGTGCAGATTATCTCCTTTATTTGCTCTATTATGCAAGTCACAGTTACCCGTCATCCTGACAGTGATTTTAACGATATTTTATTATTGATCAATTTAGAGAGTTAGTTTGGTTTGTTGTTCTGTTTTTTTTCTGGGGTGGTGCTGATTAAATTTGATAATTCTTACTGGTACAGTTAGAAACATACACAAGTTTAAGCCCTCCTCCATCTCAAGTCCTCTGTGCAGTTAACTGGATTCTCTCAACTTTTCAACCAAGAGAGGCATAAAACCCAAGGTAGTTAGTCTCTCTGCGTGTAACTTCTCCCTCACGACTTCGCTGAGTTCATTTCAGGGTTAAGATTTTTAAGACCTGAGGAAGGATTTAGGTGGTTTCTTAGTCTGGGTGTTAACCACTACAGCCTAAAAATCTGTTTTCCTAATATTAAACACTTCCAGTGTTTAATTTACAAATGAGATTATATGTATCTATAAACGCACAGAAAATAGTGGGATTGAGGAATAATTAAAAAAAGTTCATTATCGACACAAATTTATATATATTTTTTGAAGTTAAAATTGAAAAATGCAGAATAGCTCTCAACTGACCTCTTTGTCTGGTGTTGAAGTGCCTTCATCGCTCTGATCTGTAAATGAAGATGTCCTGCTTCTGTTGACAGTTGATGGAGGGGATTTGGAAGGGACCTACACAGAGATCACATACATATTAAGTTCAGAACGAATTATTCCATATCATAATTTACTTCAACAGTTACTGACTGTAACACCTCACTAAAGCCTGGTGTCAACCTTCCTTTTAAAGAAAATAATCAGTTTCACGTACTGTCTGTGACAAGTTCTGCCTTACTCCAAAGTCTCCAGAGCACAGTATGCCACAAATCAGCCATGACAGCATGCAAGACAATTAATTATTCTGAATAATTCCAACCACGGTCTTCTTAGGATGTGAAACTCAAGACTCTTAATCCTTTAGCAATGTAGTACAGTTACTTAAAGTTTAAAAGTTTTGCAAAGTGACAGAGATTTGAGCTTTTATAGATGGAATAACATCCAGTTGCTTTAAGGAATTAACAGCAAACAACCGCAAACCTGACAAAAGAGGAAAAATCTAAAGACAGAAAAAGGACAGAAGAAATTGACAAATTTTAGGATGTCAGTATGAACTTGCTGTTCCTGTCAGCACTGAACATCTGTTCAAAGAAATTTCCCAACTTTGTGCTAAGCAAGGCTGCAACAAGCCATGCCAACCCAATCCAAACACAATTTGCCAGCCTCGTACTTTAGAATCCAAATACAAAATATCAGAATAAATGCAGTGAACATTAAAATGTCAACAAGCTTTTATTTACAAAGAAACTAATTAGCAAAATCTCTCATTAGGTATATTCAATATAAATAGAATGAGAAAAGTGTTGCCACAAAGAAAAAAAGAACTACCACTCTTTGGTGCTGCATCACCACTGAGGACCCACACATAAATTCTGTATCACAAAATATCCATCTCAGGAGATGGTCTGTAAGATCATGGACATAGTATCAGACCACTGAAAAGATACTGCCAAGACAGACAGGTTTTAAGAGAATTACACTCCCTTCACAGCCTAAACTGTAAAATTTGGGTACTAATGAATTAACTCCAATAGCACACAAAACACAAGGTTATTCCAACATCAATTACAATTGATTTAGCCAAGTGGACCCAATGTTCCCACCTGAAAATACAACTCAAAAGTCAATCACCACACCTACTACCAAGTGGCTGTTCCCTGTGACAGCTCTATATCCTGCTGAAAAATTTCACACCAAAAGTATTCCCAGGGTTTGAAAAACAACGATCTACTCATGCCAATAGCCTGCTCTCCCTTCACTCCTACTCCCTAACCTGGCAGCAGCTTAAAGATCACATCTGGCCCTCACCATACAGAAGGAAAATGGTTTCCAAATGTTCATCACCACTTTGCTACTGTTTAGAAAGAATACGAACGCATTGCTTCACTCTGCCCTTAATGGTTCTACAGCCTCCATGGCTAAAGTCAGACTTGCCAATTCACAGCCATGTCCATGGCAGAAAGCTCTGCAGCATGGATATTTGTTGATCTTAGGCAACAAACAGAAAGATGGCTAGAACTGGATTTCATGGCATCCATGAGGTAGAAAGGGCTCTATTTCACAGCAGAGTTCTACAGCCCTCATCCTTCTTACCAGCTGAAGCTCTGACAGAAGCGATATCCCGTACTTCAATATACCTTGAGTGAAGAACTACTAGGTAGAAATAGGCAGCACGTCAGGTGGGGAACACCTTGAGTTTCTTACTACAGTTTGGCAACACTGTAGTAGGCAAATACTCCTGGAGACAAGAGGAGATCACAGGGTGACCATGAGCCATGAATGCGATATAGCCAAATGCATTCTTGTGTGGCAGGCAAGATACTTCCACAGGAAAGGCAAGCATTGTGCACAGCTCCAGCAAGAACTCACCTGTACCACTACAGACATTTCTCGTTCCTTGAGCTCAAGAAAGACAAATCCCATTTGGGATGAAGGCAGACAAAGAGTGAGCAGTTGGTTAGGGGAGCAGAGGACCTACAGAAGATGACAACACCTGGGAGGAACAAGCCAAAGGCTGAGAGGGCTACCAGCACTTTCAAGAAAAATACCAAGGAAGAAAGCCAAAGGATGAAAAGTCCTGTTGAAGCATGAGGACAAGTATGGTCAAGAACATAAAACAATGCAGTGCTTGTGTCCAAGAAGACGACCTCACTATCGGCAGTGTAGTAGTAAATGCCCCTTGGTGTACTGGTATGGAACGGTGAGGAAACCACGCACGCTCTGTATGTCTCTGCAAGATTCATGCAGAGAGAACCAAGCCCCTGTCTTTCACCTCTGTCTATGGCATAAATGCCTGTATTTACATAGTCTGAAGGTACATAACAATTTCAGCACCAACATACAAAATGACATATATAGTACCACCCTTACTCTTTCAGTACTCAAAATACTAAAAGAGAGGAAAAAGAGACTTGCCAGGGTTTTAGATAAGATCTCCCCACAAAGCGAGGTAGGCAAATAAGACTCAGAAAGGTTAAAGTCAAAATGAGCTGTGGAAGTTCTACCCTGCAGCTGAGGCGTGTTTTGCGTCCCATATAAACACGGCCAGTGGGAATGTCTGACAGAGGAGCTGTGCAGCTTGGTTTTGGTGGGACAGGGGGACGTGACAGTAATAGCAGCAACAGGTCGTTTTCCCAGTTTGAAAGAGTCGTAGTTTGCCTCGTTGTGCTTTGGGCAGAGATCCAAATGTTCTAAGTCTTAACACAACCAACTTTTCCACCACAGCACTGCATCATCCACTCACTCGTATTTCAAAGCCTGTGTTATTTCCCTGACCGTCTGCTGGCACCGCCCATGCTAACCCATGGCTCTGGTTCCACCTGGGCATTCCTCCAGGCTGCAGCTGCCAAAATCACCCCTCTTACGTCCCAGGAAAAGGGTTTGTGTCCTCACTGTGTGGCCTCATGGACATTAGCTCTGACGCAGTGAGGGAATGGCTAAGAGGTAGACTCTGGGCTGTAGGGTTGGTTGCTGCCATGGCCTGAGAGAAGAATAAGAGCAGCAGATTTGATCTCGGGAGCCGAATGGCAGAGGACACATCAGGCACAGCCCAGTGTGTGGCCACCATGTGCAGGAACAACCCCTGGGCAAGGGACAGCACACCAAAGTCCGTCCTCTGAAGGATGCTGGGCAGAGAGGTGGCAGGCAGGGCTGCGCATGGGGGACCCTGTCACCCCCATATCACAGTGTCACCACCCGGCAATGTAGCAGTCACAACGTCACGGGGGCAGGACAAAAAAAAAAAAGCATTCTCCTGTGTCTGCTGCCATAGCTGGCCTGGGGGCAGCCCAAAGACATCTGAGAGGAAGTCCTAGAGGAGCCGGTGGAATTACGTGGTGCAGACTTAGGGAGGAAGACTGGAAACTGGATGAGGCTGCTGGAAGTTCTTCACTGCAAGGCCAGCTCCTACTGGGGCCACATTCAAAGCCCATCTGATGGATGGCAGTCCTGCTTTAACATTTGGGGAACAGACTCAAGGTCCTCAGGGGATGAGAAAAACCACCAACCCCTGGAGGTGCCTGGAGGATATCAGGTTGTTTGGCTGGACAGCAGTGACAAGAGCAAGGGAATGCCTTCTGGAGGAGCACTGCAAAGCTTGCCATCTTCATCCCCTGCAGAGCCAGGGGCAGCAGGTGTAAGAAATGGGTTGCAGAGACGTTGCAAGAGGTCCCAGTGCTTTGGAGCACCCACTGGTGTCCCGACAGGCATGTGAAGGATTCTTGCAAGGTCGATAAGGCAGGGGGCGTGTGGCCATTCTCAGAAGCCCCTGAGATGGCCCCAGGTTGAAGGAGAACAGGGGGCTTGGGCATCACCTAGGAGGCACGACCAGCCTGTGGGATGAGGAGACAGGTCTTGCTCACATGCTCAGGGAACAGCTGATGGCCAGCTCTGGGGTCAGGAAGGAATTTTCCCTTGGGGCAGATTGGCTCTGGTCACAGGAAGGAATTTTCCCTTGGGACAGATTGGCTCTGGTCCCTGAGGGTTTTTTGCCTTCCTCTGCAGCACTGAGCATGACCACCTGTCAGGGCTCCTCTTGTTTGTTTTGGCCAGGTTACTGCGGGCTGCTCATGCACCACAAAGATAGCCTCTTGTGCCCTGCAGCCACAGGGAGAAAGGCTTTTTTAGGAAAGAAGTGTCCCTGGCGTTTTCTTTGCCTTTCTCTGCAATCTTGAGCAGGGGCCCTTGTGTGCTCCATATCCCAGAGGAGAAGATTCATAGACTCCCGGGGGGATCCCCAAAGGTTGCTGCTTGTCCTCTGAGGCACTGAGCACAGTCAGGGCTCCTCTGGGCCCTTTCAGCTCAGTTCTTGCCCGCTGCACCACTTCTGCCCTGGCTCTCTCCTATTGCAAGCTTGGAGTGGGAACCCTCTCTGCTCTTCCCATGGCTTTGCTTCCCCAGGGGGCCTGTGCTCGGAGGGGTTCCAGGCTTGGTGCTCCATCAGGAGCTGCTGGTTTTCAACTCTCCCTGAGTGCAGTACAGGCACAGGGCAGGCACGGAGGTGTTTTACAGGCATCATTGGCCAAGAAACACAGACAAAGCAAGTTTTGGAATACAGAAAGTATGCTTGTCATTGCTACATGTCATACTTTAGGAAACACCTGACTGTACCATACCTCCTCTTCTTTTATGTACGGTCAGTCCTGATCTTCATTCCTCATGTTCTCTCTCTTCAGGAAGCAGGGACTGTTTGGCCTGTATTCCTGCTGCTGCTTTTTGTAGCCACATTGCAAAGGATTTAATTTTTTTTTAAGCTAAACTGAAGAACACATCAGCCTGCTTCCTGGCTACAAATGCACGCTATGCTAAAGCTTGTGAGCATCATCTGTGGAACAGATTAAGAAAAATACAAATAAAAACAATACCCTGTTTCCACTTAATATCATTTGTGTTAGGTGTCCTTGAAAGTGCTTTTGGAGCTGAAACCCCTCTGGCATCCCAGGCAACTAAGAATCTTATCATTACTCATCTCACGGTGAGTGCAGGGAATAGAATAGCTTAGTTGGAAGGGACCTGCAATGATCATCTAGTCCAATCACCTGAACAAAACTCAAAGCACGGTATTATGGACATTGTCCAAATGCCTTTCAAACACTGGAAGGCACAGATCATCGACCACCTCTCCAGGAATCCTGTTCCAGGGTTGGACCATGTTCTTGATAAAGAAATGTCTCCATGTGCCAAGTCCAAGCCTCCCCTGACAGACACAGCTCTGAGTCATTGCCCACACACCCCGGCACTGGGTACAGGGAGCAGAGATCAGCACCTCCCTCCCCATTTCCCCTTCTCAGGAAGCTGTGGAGAGCAATGAGGTCACCCCTGGCCTCCTTCTCTGAGGTACACAAACCCTGAGTCCTCAGCCACTGCTCAGAGGACAAGCCTTCCAGCACCTTTCCCAGCTTTGGTGCCCTCCTTGTGACACACTCAAGTATCTTAACAATCCTTTTAAGTGGAATGAAGCCCCACCTCTTTTTAGGTGGTGCCCAGAAATGCACACAAGACTCAAGGTGATGCCACACCAACACTAAATACAGTGGGATAATAATTCCTTTAGGTCAGCTTGTTAAGCTGTGTTTGATGCACCCCAGGGCAGGGTTTGCCCTCTTGGTTGCGGGGGAACGCTGCTGTGGAGCACAACCAACACCCCAGACCCCTTTCTGCAGGGTGGCTCCCCAGCCACTCCTCTCCCAATTCAGACATGCATCCGGCATTACTCCACCCCAGGTACAGATTGTGCAATTTCTTCTTGTTCAATTTCATGCCATTGATGACCACTCCAATCTACCTAGATCCCTCTGCAAGGCCTCGTCCTTCAACTGAACAGCACCTCCCAGTTCAGCATCATCAGCACACATACTAACTGTGCATTTAACTCCTGCATCCACACCATAGATAAAAGGACTGAACAGAACTGGCCCTAGGATTGAGCCCTGAGGAGCAGTGCTGGTGGGGCTGGAAGAGGGCTGAGGTAGCTCCGTTCACTGCGACCCTTTCAGCCCCACCGTTCAGCCAGTTCTTCACCAAGTGCACTGTGCACCTGTCCATCCCACAGCTGGACAACATGTACGGAGGGATGCTGTGACAGTCAGCAGAAAAAGTCTTACTAAAATCCAAAAAACCTACATCTACTGCCTTCCCTTCATCCACTAGGGGGGCAATCTTGTCATAGAAGGATATTAAATCAGTTAAACAGGACTTTCCCTTTGCGAGCCCATGCTGAATGGGTCTGACGACTGCATTCTTCTTCAAAATGTCTTTCAATAGCACCCAGTATGATCTCCTCCATTTTTCCAGGAACTGAGGTCAGACAACTAACAGGTCTGTAGTTTCCTGGGTCTTCCCTCACAACCTTTGTGTAAACTGGAGTGATGTTGACAAGCTTCCACTTAGCAGGGATTTCTCCAGATTCCCCAGATGATTGAGAGGAGTCCTACTTTAGATCCTGCTAGCTCACTCAGTACTCTGAGGTGAATCTCATCAGATGTGATGGAGCTAAGAACACTGAACTGACCCCTTACAGTTTCAGTATCCACAAATGGAAAATCACAGTCATGGTCCTGTGACTTAGGGGACCAGGCAGCCCAAGGTCTGTCATTATTATTAAAGACTGAGGCAAAAGAAAGCATTGAATGTCTCTGCTTTTCCTTCACCCCTATTTGTCAGGTGGCCACATTCAACAAGTATTGGTCCAAGAGACACCTGGAACTGCAATAGTTGGGCTTTTCTTTCTCCCTATCAGCAGTTAGAAACAGATGTCATCTTCAGCCTGTGAGGGGCAAAGCAGAGGTATTCTCAATCCAACCGATGAGATCACTAACCATTCCTATGAAATGGGGAGGCCTGCAAAGGCCTCCTCAGGTGGTGATACACTTACTTGAGAAATTTTACCTCTGGATTTAATCAGTCTTAGGTCAATAACTTTCATCACAGACACTACAAACCAGAAGGCACCAGAGGGTGCGGTGAGTGAAGTCTCCCTGCAAGAAGGTACAGGAGAGAAAAGAGTAAAAATGAGTGCAAATGAAAGTCTCAAGACTCATAAATGTTAAGTGTTTGGAAAATTGTTTGAAAATATCTCCATAGAAAGTAGCTAATAATCTCTATGGTGACAAAATATTCAGTAAGTAGAATTCTTTTAGTAATTCAGGTCCTTAAAATGTAAGATGAGAAGAGTATATTCCACTCTCTCTGCAAGACTCCAGTACAATTCACAGGCCTCGAAACCTTTTCACAGAATCTGTTTTCAAACATTATGAGGAGTGAGCAGACTAACCAAATTTACTTTCAAGATCAAATTTAACTCCAGCTTTCCTCTAGTGTTACTTGAGAGCAACTGAAGAATAAGCAATACTGCAAAATTAACAGCCAAAGACTGCAATATATTACACTGTTGGGTGCACATGTGCACTCACCAAATTTATCCAAAAGGCAAATTTATTTCAGCAAGTACCAACCCTTCAACACAAGTGCTGAGCACCCTGAACTGAGTGGTTTACAATATTGTTTACGAGGCATCAGAACCGAGGTGGCATCAGTGAGTTCTGCAGCTCAGCCTCTCCACGCCGCACTGAACCTTCACCACACATGCCAGCTCAGGACAGCACCCCAAAGGGACACTGACAGAAAGGTACTTAACTTAAAAACTAGAGAGGACCCAGAGTTAGCAACTAGGGCTTAAAACTCAACAAACGACACAAAGCTCTACAATAGATCCATTCCAAAAACCTTGCTCCTATTCAAAAAATCAGCGATTTAAGAAATACTACGCAGCTTAATGTCAGCAGTTTTGAAATCATGGTCTAATAGTGAGAGTATGCAAATCTCCCAGTGGTTCAGCTTACACTCAGATCAAGCCCAGGCAACTGATAGCCTGTGTGTAAAACCAGCCAAATTATCTGCCTATAGCTTAACATTCACACAATACAGAGTTTATATTAATCTTATTCTTTTAGATTCCAAATGCACAGGCTACTTAACAGTAAAAGGCTAAAGACACAAAGGTAGACATTGCCTTTTTCAGCAGTTTCCCAATGCACAGTTAGCTTGTCAAAGCCTTTCTACCCAAATCTGAACCAGTAGAGTTTATTTCACTTTGACACATGCACAAAATCACCATTTTTTTGGCCACTGTCAGCTTCAGAGATACTCTGCACACAAGTGTGCATTACTGTGCTTTACTAGTGTGCATTACTGCAATTTAAAACCAGTAATTTCTAAAATCGAATGGATCATAATTTTCTGAAAGTACACACAAGAGAAAAACAGCCAATTAAATTATGCCGGGGGCGGGGAGATGCCTTACTCTCAGCTTTACACCACGCTCTCAATTTCTACACAGTTTAAAAAAGCAAGAATAAGGTTCAGGTAAGCAGACCAGGGACGCAGAGGAACTGAAAGAACACCAAGATGAGAACAAGGCAACTGGCGATCTCCCTGCCGGATGGTTACCCTGCGTACAGGAAAACGCCATGGCTTTAAATGCCAAAGAGCAAACCCGCTCCTGTCCCAGCCGGCAAGGGGCTGTCCCCACTCTCCTCCAGAGGACTGCCTTCCTAAGGCGGACAACGCCAAGAGCCGTCTCAGAAGCCTCTGGAGAGGCTTTGGCTCGGGAACAACCCAGCGGGCTTCACAAGTCACAGCGGGGCCGCCCGGCGACCACCGAGCACCGCGGGGCGGGAGCTGCCAGCCGGCCCACCCCGGCCCAACCATC
>VXBW01005537.1:591130-607305 GCA_013400375.1 Thinocorus orbignyianus
AGGCACAAACTGCTGATGCCGGCGGCCCCGCCGCGCTCAGCCCGAGGGAGAGGGGGCCTTCGCCTGCCGTGTTGCTGTTGTTATCCCTCTGGAAGCATCCTCCGACCCCCAGGCTGGAAAAGGCCTTTCAGGTGGATGGAGCCCGGCCCTCAACCCGGCGCTGGCCCATGGCTTCCCGCTCCTCCTCTGCCCCGCAGGGCCGGGCCCAAGGCCTCAGGACTCTGTCCTGGTCTGAGGTAAAAGGAACCAATTCTCTGNGTCACTGAGTCCAGCCTGGGACTTCTCCCCGTGCCTGCTGGTGACATGATCGTCATTCTGGGAGCTTGATGCAGTTTCGTATATACTGTATACTTTTTATTCCCTTTATTTTAAATAATGAAATAATAATAATAAAATTATTTATATTTTCATTAAAGTAGTTTATTTTTTTCTAAATTCACGAATCTCTGTAACATCTTCCTCTCCTCTCTTTTTTAGAGCAGGGAGGAGGGGCCATCTGCCTTTTCTGATTGACAAAACCACAACACCCTTTCAGTGGAGAAACTGTTCCTCATCTCTAATCTGAACCTCCCCTGGCAGCACCTGAGGCCATTCCCTTTTGTCCTGTCTCTTGTTATTTGGGAGAAGGGTCCGTGTGGTTGCAGAACAAGGGGGACCTTTGGCCTTGGCTAAAAGCTGTGGCTTTGGAGCCCTTGTTGGATGAGATTTTTGCGTGTGTCAGTCCTGTGGGTGAACAGAACAGCTCTGCAGCTGTCAGCAGTGGCGGGTGTTCATTCTCCAGCAACAGGGCTCTTGTGAAAGTTGGCAGGGATGTTGCACGAAGGCTTCCACATACATGATGCTGTTTGCAAGAAACACCAGACCATGGGGTCTTCTGTACAGCATCACGCCCAGGAGGAGGATGGACGCCGTAATCACAAGTGTCCAGAAATGTTTTCATTGCAATGCGCTGTCATCTTTAAGTCATTTGAGGAAAAAAGGATGTGAATAGGAAATGGATTGTTTCCTGCACGTGGACCAAAAAGATAACCAGGCTACATCTGAAGCAAACACAAACTGCTCTGAGTTTTTCCTAATTTTTTTGCTACACGTTGAAAAAAAAAAAAAAAAAAGGTAGTTTTCAGCAGTCTGTCTAGCTGTAAACTGAGACTGATAGTGACCCTTTTGTGTGCCTGTGTTCCCATGGAGACTGCTATGGATGTGTCAGATGGCAGTGGTGACTCGCACACTACTGATTTCTAAGTCAGAAGAACTGTTGATTTGGAAAACCTTCAAAAAAACTAGTCCCAACCTACAAGCCGTAATTGTCAGATAGGTATTTTGAAGACTTCTGTGTTCTCTTTTCTATAGGTGAGCATGAAATAGAGGTATAGGAAGAGAAGCCTCCGGGACTAAAGGGGCATGGAAAAAATTATGTTGGCAGAATAATTTCAGATTACTCAGGAACACGCAGTCTTTGAGCAATTTGCTTAATTTTAAACTGAAGTACTCCCACTAAGCACTACTTCAAGTTCAGATAACAAGCAACTCTGTTACTTAGATAACTCATACTATCTCAGCCAGTAACTATCTTACTTGCTAATGATGGTGGAAGTATTCACGTGCAGGGCCTCCAGCCAGTGTAATCTGATTTTACAAACGTCTTTAAATTACTGCAGTTTTCTGGAAGTCACAAAAAAGCTATGGGCATAAACTGTGAGTATGGCTTTCAATACTCTTTGCCACACCTACAACTCCAGTTACTTTGTGAAAAATGTATGAATTTGCTAGCAGCTAGTTATTTCAACCCAGTCATCCATCACAAATACAAGACATAAAAGAAAGGAACATAACGGATGAGTGTTTCTGGTAACTTTTTAATGTTGGTTCATGGTTTTGTTTGGAAAGGATGTTTGAATTTTTCTCTGCGTAGAATCATAGAATGATCTAGGCCAGAAGGGACCTCCAAAGGTCATCTAGTCCAACCTCCCCGCAGTCAGCAGGGACACCTCAACATGCTGTTAAAATAATATCCAATACAAAATATTCCTATTATTCCTACTGGGTAATACTTGACATTGAGGGAGTTAACAAGTGAACATGAACTGGTAGTAGAGAAAACAAACCTCAGCAGAAGGGAGCACTGATCTTGTAAACCAGAGCCACTGTCCAGAGCTTCTTTTCTTTACAGACTGTTGATGGAATGTCGAATTTGGTAATCATTGTAGTTTTCACTCCTACTCACAATATTCAAAACACTAATGTTGATGTTAAAGCCATCAGAGAGTGTACACAGGTAATCACTTTCAGTTAGGAAGTATTTTGATCTTTATTTTAGCAAAAACTGTGATAACACATTGTGCCTGCAGCCTACTGAATGAGGCAAAATACCTGTGCAGAGTAAATCCTTTACAATTCTATGATTAGGACTATAAAAGCTTTAATATGAGTAAAATGGAAAATCAGAGCATTTGTCTAGCTGGATTTTTCCTTTTCTATCTAGATGTTGTTATTTAAAACCACCACCAGATGACAGTGTTCTAGAAGATGATGACTACTCACCTACAGTGTCATTGCCAGTACTACAAATGCAAAACTCTACCAACAACGGGATGATAGTTTAACAATGTTCAGGTCAGGGAATTGACAAAAAGTACAAGTTTCTACATCAGCTGTATAATCCTTTCACGTACAAAATACTGGTAGTTCTAAGAAACTTGCTGGGAATTAAATATTAAATTTCTTTACTGTGTGGCTGGCTTTGTGGCTGCTAAGAAAACAGTCTATTTGCTGTTAATTTGTATAGTTTTGTATTCACCTGTGGTGCCCAGATACTGGCCTGATCTCCGTGAAGGTACAACTGAGCAAAAAGGTCCCTTAATAGCCCTTTGACTAAAGATAATGAGTGACTTGAGGGGAAAGTCACATTTTTGAGAGTGTTCAATATGCAAAGAGTAAGGGCAGCATCTGAGAAAGCTGAAAGGTAGCCTAAAGGCTGCGCTTGTTCTAACTGACAAAAGGAAGCAACTCACTTCAGAGTGAGGAAGAGCTCACAAGCATTGCTGCTCCGCACCTTGGGAGGGAAAGGAAGCTCTCTGCTGGAGTGGAAAAGTTTTTCAGAGATCACATTTCGTGCCACACACCTATCTTTCCAAAAGTACAAAGTGCAAGTTTGGGCACTGAAGACTACTAAGAACTGCTGCAATAAACTGGCTCACCAATTAGGACTTCAGGAAGAGGATAATTATTTGGATTTATTCAGCTGAAAGATCAAGAGCCATCTTTTTGTGAATGGAAATATAAAACATGGAGAGATTTAAAAGCAAGTGACAGGATTTGGTCCTGCAAGAGTCTTACTTCCCTAAAGCAAAAATTTTTATTCTATCAATTTTTATGCTAACATTACCTTGTTAAGTGGCATTTCCTTTCTGCTTTGAGTAGAGCACCAAAACCTTCCTCCTAACTTCCATTTCATTTTAATTGTACTTTAAAAGTTCTGGATGCCACAAAAAGGGAGCCAATGATCAAACATCAGATCCTCTGTATCAACAGGGCTGCTAGTCACGAGTTTGATTTTGAATTAGCTGGCAGCAGACTTTTACTTGAGTACTTTCATTCTTATTTCTGGAATCACAAGATAAAAAACCCCCCTCCAATGAAAACCAAACACAAAATCAGCAACAAATCTATATGGGCAAGAACCTTATATCTAAAAAGAGAAAAGAACTTGCTCCTTAAGGCAGAGCTTCTTCAGGCAGAGGACTGGGCTGGCTCCAAGGACACCTGGGTTGTGTTCCCAGCCCTCCCAGTGCCCTGCTCACTCATGCTGGACAAGGTATTTTGATTCAGCGCTTCTATTGGTATTTTAATTGAACAGTGATGCTACCCAGTTTCTTGCAAACACATGGTTAGCTTTCTTCTTTGCTTGCCCAACTGCTGATAGAAAGGTCAAAGGAATGACTGCTTATTTAGATGCCTTTTAAGAATACCAATAAACACATTTGTAAGACAGAATTGTTTCCCTGACTGCATTTTTCTGATTCTACGATAATGTTTTCCCCTTATCACTGTCATTAAGAAATGGCAAATTACTTTGCTTGATCATTTCTACTCAGCAGAGCTAGGGATACATGCGAATATCTCAGAGACACTGAAGTTCAGTTGAGAAGAGAGAAAAAACCTAATTTAATTCCTGCAATCCCCTTGGCTAAAGCATGGATCATCTAAAATCACATCACTGGAGAGGCTACACCCCACAGAACTCCCTGCTGAGGAAAGTTTCCGAGTCACAGCATGACAGATTCTTACAGAGTTATACTGGATAACATTTGCAAGAGAACCAGGAAGTATTTTTCCCAATTACAATACTGTATCATTTGATTGTCATTAAGGTAAACATTCACTTTCCTTATGCAGTATCAAATTTATGAAACTGATGGATGCAGAACACAGAAAAAGTGATTCAGGGATAATTATGCTACTTCCTGGCATCACAGTTTCTAGAACATATAAAACAGAACAAATAACACATTTTTGTTTTGGGTTTGGTTTGATTACACAAAGGCATTACCTATAAAAGCACAACAACAAGAGTTGCACATAGCTAGATCTACCAGTTAGTGCTCGCATTCAGGCCATGTGAAGGTTATGAATGTAATAAATATCTAAGACAATTTCAGATTAGGAATTTGTTAGCATTTCAGATTATATCCTGATACTGCTATACGGTGGCTTGAGTATTGTCATGCTCTAAATTCCCCACTACTCTTACTTTTCAAATGTTTTAGAGGAAATTGCTTCTCATCCTCCTTAACTTGTTTTTCTAGCTCTCAGGATTTACTACAAGCTTTGCCACCCACTGAGTAGAGTGGAATATCCAGTTGAAGAGATAGAGGTCTTTAGGGCTGAAATTCTTTTCATGTCTGACCTACTTCTCAATGACAGGTCCAGAGGGCATTTTTATGTAAAGAAGAGTAACTTACCTCTCAGCTGAAAATAGTGAATGCTTCATCACCTCTGCTGAACTACTATAAAAGCAGAGTTTTTATTCAATATTGATTTGCATACATCACATCTGGCTTTCTTGAAGTATTTTATAAACAAATGCATGGTAGGTCTGATGCTATTCCCATAAAATAAACACTTTTTAGATAAAAATAAGCACTGAGAAAATTTTACAGGCAAATAAAGTGAGTCTAGCGGTGGATATGGAATTGAAATACGGGTCGTTTGATACTGTCCCCAGATTTATTATTTAAAATGTTTTTATCCCTGTGGTCTAGAAGACATCCTTACTTAATTGCATACAGACATAATGAAAAGAGGTGCTCTCCTTACTGTGTTCTCATGCTATTTCATCATCTCCAAGAGCTCACCTGTTTGTAAGGATGACATGCTGGCATGGTTTCCTTTCTATTATCCTCCCTTGCTTGCACAGAAATCCTGCCAATGCAGCATCTTGATGTGAAGCCCTTTGACTTGAGAAAGCTACTGTATAAAAGAAAGCAATTCCCAAAATGCTCAGAATGCTCCAACTATATGATTTTGTATCTTCATCTGTTAACAAGCATTATTTCAAATTAATTCAAATTCGAATCATCAAATTGTTCTCTTTCAGATTTTCCTCACCTTATTACGTCACTTTGATTCAGATTCTTCTCTCACACACATTAAGCTTTTTCCAAAAAAGCCAGAGACATTGGGTTTGGCTTAGCAAACACCAGGTACAGCTCACAGCATATTTATGTCTAATCATTAATATAAAATATACCTTCTTGATTTCCTAATATAAAACATTCCTTATTAAATTTTTAATACAAAATATTCCCTATTGATGAGTGTACCTATTAAAATAGATCACTTACCTTCTAAATGGCAAAATACCAGTTATCCAACTACCCAAAATAAACTCTGATGCCTGCAACTGAAGTATTACAATGTTATATTTACAGAGGAAAAAAACCCTTCAAAAACAACCTATCACCATAAAACAGTGACAAGTCTTCATACAACTACTTCCTCTGGTAATTTGCTTCAATCCATCTGGAACTTTCCTGTGGGTCTGAAAGGCTGTTAACCTAAGGGTTACAGTCATGAAGTTCAATTTATAGTAAATGCAGGATTCAAACTAGTACTCAAACTATTATATCAAGAACAACCAAGCTGACCTCAACCTGTCCTCCACCACCTGAACCTTCATTTGGAATAACATCCGTGGGAGATAAGACAAAAGAGATGTTGATTTGATGGGGACTGCCTTAGTAGTAAACTGATTTAAACACTTTTCAGACAAGTTGATTATTATTTCCAGCCCAGCCAGGTGCTTCTTACAAAATCAGCAGGTGTACTGTGTGCTTCTCGTTCTGATTTAGCAGCAAGTTGCATGCAACTAAAGAAACCCTAGAGTTATAATGCAAGTCATTGCTTACTAAAGAATTTACAATGTGATTTTTACTCTGCAAATCTTTTATATTAAGCACAAGTGATAATTCTTAATCACGGAAGTGTTGCAACTGAATTGCATACCAGAGCTGAAGCTGAAGGCCAGACCTTGTGCTCAGGCAGGGGGTACTGCTATGGATACTTGGGTCAGAATACACAGAATTCATGGAAACAGTGAGATGAAATTCTGTCTCCTACTGCTAATGACTACAATGGAGACATGATATTTAGTCTTTGATTTCCAAGCGTGAAGTGTCATGTATTGTTCTCCTATTATCCCGCCTTATTCAGTTCATCCCTGTAACTATACAAACTAGCAAGAAATGTTATTCTACATCACACAGCTCCCTAGACCTCTGTTCACCTCATTCTTCAATATAAACTGCCACAATCCAAAGCACCGAGATAAAGGACACTGAGAGAACAGAAGGGAAAAAGGCCATTATGGTCAGAAAACATGTTGCAGACAGTTAAAATCTCATAATTATTCTATAAATATACACACAAATACTTAGAAGTAAGGCGTAACTTCATTTTGGCTCTGTTCGGATAGTGTAAGAAAGATAACTCTTCATTTGCTGTCGTAATGCATTAACTGTTGTCATGCTATTATATAATTCTTGTTGAAAGCACACTCTGAATCTAACAGTTTGCACTGAAAAGGTTTCATGCAGTATTTTCTCCTCTTTCTCCACATACTAAAAATATAGGGAGGTAACATCTAAATTAAATGCCTCTGGGTTTTTTACAAAAATCTGTAAGCAAAACTCTCATATCTTGGCCTAGCATGGCGAAGGGCAGATGTAAAATAGCTTAGTAGAATTTTGCCCTTTAATCTTACATTAAGGCGCCCAAAAAACAGAGCCAGTGAGTAAAATAGCTGCATCTAAGAAAAGCTTAGATGAGTTTCAGTTCAGTGTCTTCCTTACAACCTCATCTCAATCATTTCTGGGGTAGCTTTTTACAAAATATCTCTTAGCAGGCTTTCTGGATGCTTTTAAATCTGACGAATACGGAGAAATGCAACCCTCAGTTAATCTGAACTACAAGTTTTTACTGCTTTTCCTCATCTAGCATGAAAGTGGGGGTTTTTAATTATTTTTCTGGATAAAAAGCCACTCTTCTGTCTGTTCCCAGGTATACTCAGGCATTACTTCAACATTTATAAATGACAAATTATAAGGAACATGATAGTTACTACGTACTTTCGAGCAACTACATTTTAGTTCTATCAACCCATATTTCTATCTTTAGACAGCAGTTTACATCCTACTGGTTATGCTTAGCACCATCTTTTAAAAGCAACCCAGCCAAATGTCCTCATCATAACACACAAAATTAGATAAACACAGACGCAGGACTGGCTGTTCTAAAAATGAACGTGGCTGTATTGCTTCCCAGGAACTGGTAAGAACTGCGTATTTTCCTCAGGAAACAGGCAAAGTCTGAAAAGTCAGCACACATTTTACTTACGCTGGTCTGGTGACTATTTCAATTTCTGCTCAAAGGTTTTGAAGTGAAGGAGACAAGGAGAGCAAGGAGAATACTGTGACATCTTTGGTGAAGGAGTAACCTAACAGCATGAAGTGGTTATTTAAATAATTGCTTGTCACTAGACACTGCAACCTAATTGAGATTCCATTCAGTCTAGTTCTACTATTTGATGTATTAGTACCTGATGTTCTAGTTTATGCATACTGCATGGATGTATATTTTATATATATATAAACAAAAGTTACAATTTCTTTTGGTGATTTGAAGGTTTTGGTGGGTTTTTTGGTGGGTTAACCCATGCTTTTTTCATTAGTAGACCATTAAAGTATTTCATTTTGGCTGTAAGTAGTTAAAAAAATCTGATGTCTATAACAAATTAGCAAAACTAAGTTGTTGCATAAAAGCTTAAGGTGTGGTAGTGTAGCTTTGCTCTGAAAAATTGCTGTAAAAACAGTATGGAAAAAATCATAGAATCATAGAGTGGTTCAGATTAGAAGGGACCTTCAAGATCATTGAGTTCCAACCCCCCTGCCCTGGGCAGGGACACCTCCCACCACACCAGGTTGCTCCAAGCCCCATCCAGCCTGGCCTTGAACACTTCCAGGGATGGGGCAGCCACAGCTTCTCTGGGCAACCTGTTCCAGTGCCTCACCACCCTCACAGCAAAGAATTTCTAGTATCTAATCTAGATCTCCCCTCTTTCAGTTTAAAACCATCACCCCTCATCCTGTCACTACAGTTCCTCATAAAGAGTCCCTCCCCATCTTTCCTGTAGCCCCCTTCAGGTACCAGGAAGACGTTACAAGGTCCCCCTGGAGCCTTCCCTTCTCCAGGCTGAACAAGCCCAGCTTGCCTTCATAGCAGAGGTGCCCAACTTGCCTTCATAGCAGAGGTGCTCCAGCCCTCTGATGATCTTCATGGCCTTCTCTGGACCTGTTCCAAGAAGTCCATGTCCTTCCTGGGCTGAGGACTCTAGAGCTGGACACAGGACTCCAGATGGGGTCTCGTGAGCGCGGAGTCGAGGGGGAGAATCCCCTCCCTGGCCCTGCTGGTCACGCTTCTTTTGATGCATCCCAGGATGGGGTTGGTTTCTGGGCTGCCAGCACGCACTGCCAGCTGCTGTTGAGCTTCTTATCCACGAGCACTCCCAAGTCCTTCTCCTCAGGGCTGCTCTCCAGCCATTCTCTGCCCAAACTGTAGTTGTGCCTGGAATTGCCATGTCCCAGGTGCATGACCTTGCACTTGGCCTAGCTGAAGTTAATGAGATTTTCACAGGCCCACCTCTCCAGCCTGTCCAGGTCCCTCTGGATGGCATCCCTTCCCTCCAGCGTGTCAGCCCTGCCGCACAGCTCGGTGTCGTCAGCAAACTTGCTGAGTGTGCATTCTATCCCGCTGTCCATGTCTCCAACAAAGATGTTAAACAACACTGGTCCCAGTACCAACCCCCGAGGAACACAAGTTGTCACTGGTTTCCACTTGGACATTGAGCCATTGACCACAACCTTTTGGCCATCCAGCCAGTTCCTGATCCACCGACTTCTACCTGACTTCTTTTTTGGGATGCATCTCTCCTGAGCTTGGAAGAGGTGATCCTTGAACATTGACCAGCTGTCTTGGGCCCCTCTCCCCTCCAGTACTTTTCCCATGTTACCCTGCCAAGCAGGTTCCTCAAGAAACCTAAGTCTGCTCTCCTGAAGTCCAGCATAGTGAGCTTGCTGCGTATTTGTTGTGCCTTGGTTCTGACACCATAGAATCATAGAATGGTTAGAGTTGGAAGGGACCTTAAAGATCATCCAGTTCCAACCCCCCTGCCATGGGCAGGGACACCTCTCCCTAGAGCAGGTTGTTCAAAGCCCCACCCAACCTGGCCTTAAACACTTCCAGGGATGGGGCATCAACAACTTCCCTGGGCAACCAGATATGCTTTTTATATTCATGTAGAGAGTTTGGGTTTGGGACGGGATTTTTTGTTGGGGTTTTTTTAAGCCCCAAAATTGACAGGTCTGCAACTCCAACCTTAGCTCCTGCAGTCACCCAGCAATCTTTCTTGCTCATGTCTCACTTCCTGTAACAAAAGTTCTCCCTGCCAAACAGTGTCCTCATTACAGTTGTGTAATCCCGTATTTTTTAACAGCGGTGCCCTTGGTGACACCTGAGCAAACTGAGCTGAGGTTGCATAAGTAGCCAACTGGCTCTTTTAGCTGGATACTAGCAAACAAGTCTGCGCAGGAAACTATAACCCAGTTTGTGTGTGCGCTCTCTCTGTCTCTGCTATAGTTGAGCTGGTCAGAACAGTTAGTGAGTGTACAAAATATTCAGGCATGAATCATCAGAAGTCACTGATCTCCTTCCGAACACCGCAGAAACATTGAGCAAGACCGTCGTGCCACTCTTCAGAATTACATCATGCCTGGAAGCAGAACTGGCCAGTGTCTATCTTGGAGTGACATCTGCTTGCTGTCAGAACGCTTGTACATTTGCTCAGCTGGGAAACACTACAACAGATTCTTTCTCTTGCACCATCTCTAACTTTTTTACTCTGTTTCCATTGGTTTGACTTCTGCTAATGAAAGTCAAGAAGTCTCACAGATTTGCATAGGTCTCACGTATAGGTGTAATTTAGGACATCCTTTAACAATTGTGATTACTTGCATGATCATCTTAACCCTGAAAAGGCAAAACAAAGCCTTAGAAAGTACAAACAATCTTTTCTTGTTCATGTATCAAATACAGAATTCTACAATGTTAAATGTTTGGGGTTCTTTTAGATTGGAACTGCACGTTACATACAGAGTTATACAAACTTGCTTTTTACTTCTTCTAGGTCACAAAGGTTGAGCTGCAATAACCCTCAGAAGATTCAACATGAAGTATACCTAGAGATCAATTTCCTATGAAACCTAAGTAATCCAATTAATGAGCTCTAAAATGCAATGTACATTTAAAAGAATAATATAAATTTCGTTTCATTTAATTAATTTGTTTAAATATTTTCAAATTACAAATCCACTTCTCAGTTTGGCCAGTTCTAGTGTTATAACTAGACATCTGGAGTCTTCTAGTAGCTTCACACTCTAGCTGAACAGAAGATCCATGTACTCTCATAAGAAAGTGAAGAGGAATAGGCTATATGATAAACTTGTTTCAGGTAAGTGATTAAATTACAGACAAATGTCAACAGGTCAGTCTTTAAGACACCTGAGACATGGTTTAAACTGTATCTAATTTAAATTAATTAAGTATTAGGAACATTTCTGTAACTTTTTCACATTCTTCTTCATCCTCACTGTTTTATTGTGTTTGAACGCCATCAGCAGAGCATTTCTCTGAAATGCTATATATGTCAAAGAGAGCATAAAGATGTTTAGAAGAACATCTATCATGTTTGTAAGGACGATGATACCTGGATCTCCAGTTGGTTTTACAATGGAATAATAATGAAAAACTCTACATGAAAATTAATTATACTGCTATGTATAATATAAAAAGTTCAAATTTTAAAGTAAAACTTTAATTTTAATTTTTTTTTTCTGAATATAGCTTCAATTTCTTAAAAAAATGTTTCCGACAAACTCTCAGTCCACAAACCTTGTTAAGATTTTTCACTGAAACTAGCACCATCAGAAACCTTCTCATCTATAACAACCCTCTAACAAGAACAGTTGTCAAACGTGCATATCCCCACAACAGGCAGGAATTTTGAATGCTTGTTTTTTTCCACTACTTGGTAAATGTCATATGCATCCAAAAGCCTTACAAAGGAAGCCTGATAATAGTCCCTCAGTACTCCAACAAATTCTACAAAAGCTTTAAATAAAGAATTGTGATTACATTCAGCATACAGTCCGCATTCATTCTGCCTTAAAATGGTTTCATTCTCTTTGAACAGTTTCATACCATTTACGTTGAAGTCACGCAACCCTTTGCTTTGAATGTACCTGAAAATCAACATTACTTTGAATAATGACAAGTGTTTCAACAGAGCTGGTACTGAATCATTTTCGAGATCTTCTTACTGTGCCACAAGAATACTCCTTCTTTTGCTCTATCTACTTAGTTTTCCAAGTACCTAAAAGTGGATTTTACTAGTCTGGTGACTAAATTATAAACTGCTCAGTGTCTGTTTATGTAACTTTTTACATTTCACTTACAGTAGAAACTGTGTGATCACTGTGGTTCCCCAGAACTTGTATTTTGTAGATATATTATGTGTTCTAATAATTTCTGAGTTAAAAAATTGGTGCAGAGAAGATTCGTCAGTCAAGGAAGGCAATGCATCTTTTTTTTTTCTTATTTTCCTCCTGAATTCTTTAAAAAAAAAATCAACATACAAATGCTGAGACTGAAAACATTTATTTATTGTATACTAATGTATGCGTATCTGATGACAGAAATCTATCTTTAGCAGAAACTAAACTCTTAACAAAAGGCGGGGGAGGACAGGACTGAAAGGGCCTGGAAGAAGCCTCCGTAAGCATATCCAAACCTGTTTTGTAAAACAAAACAAGCAAGCAAAAGTTGGACCACCAACTGTGTGTGCCATCACTATTACATTCTTAAGCAGAAGCTGCAATAATCACAAAAGCTTCATGGAAAGATTAGAAATGCATACAAATTATTGCAGGAAGTTGACACTGTTGAAAGTGTTCCCCACAACTGACTTACAGATTCATCCTAGATATACTTACCTGGGTGACCATTGGGTGATCATCACTCTAAAAGAACTATGATTTCACCTCAACTGAGCAGAACAGTTTTAGAGAAAGCTTTCCAGACAAAAGGGCGAGGAGAGAGTAAGTCAGCAGGCTCGGTTACGCATGACAAGTAATCTGTACCAATTTACCATACAACAAGACAACAGTGAAGAGAAAATACATCCAAAGGCAGACCCAGTGGCACTTCATTCTTCATTATTGACAGAGCAGGCCTTATACTAGCTTCAATAACAATTTGTTTAAGTGCAGCCATTTCACAGCAAAAGTTCAAACATAACTTTAATTTTATGGCTTCTAATTAAGGGCCGATAATGTATAGATCTTGACTGTTTACCTACTCATTAATAATGCTGAACTGGAATCGATGCTGTGACATCCTGTACCACTGCTTGTAGTGACGGCACTGTGTGTACACTGCACTGTGCACCGCTTCTCAGTCAAGTAAACAATTGCTCTTTCAAGCCACAAAAACACGTCTGCTCTCAAGGAGACATGTGTTTCGCCGCATCGTTAAAGAAAAATGTGCAGCCTATGATACCAAAAGACTAAACACATGCAAATACCAACACTTCATTGGAGAAAAATGTACAAACAACTGAAAACATTTTCCCCCTTTACATAGCAATACATTACTAGAGAATCATCCCACAAAGATCTGGGACATCTCACATTTCAGAAGATTCCATACAAGATTCAAGAGATTCCCTCTCTACTCAAGAGGGAACAAAACACTTCTCCCACCAGCTAGGTTGTAAGGACTTTCCACAAAGCACAGAAAATCACCAGATTCTGTAAGAATATACTAATAAAAATGAAGTTTTTAAGACAGTACTTTTTTGGGGTCTTTCCTACTGATATTCCAAAAGAAACTTTCTACTTCATCCCCCTGTGGTGAGACCATGAGTTATTACTACAGAAACTAATGTGATGTTAAAAATAAGCATGATGATGCTATGCTGCATGGTAAGTGACCAAAGAGCCTGAGACAGTATAGGGTTTCTCAGACAGTAACAAAATACTAATGAAACTCAAGGAAACTGTTTTATGTCTACCATAATAGACTTAATTCACTTGCACGTCTGTTTTACTTTACTTCATACACATCCACTGCAGCTTATTTTAGTAAGATATTTGACCTCTGCCAAGGGCTCTGGTGAACGTTCTTGAGTCCTGCCACTAGGCTTATTGTAGCAATGCTCTTTCATTCCCATGTGATTTTTAACATAGGAAATGCCATCTCCTCCAGACCTCTGATCATCTCTGCATCCTCACAGACACCCTGCACTTGCTGGTAGATGTGTTGAAAAGCAAATGACTACAGAACTGATCCCACATCTACTTGACAGCAGTCTTGTCAATACTCTCGTGAACTTTGGCTCTTTGTGAATAAACAGGAATGTATTTAATCAAAGAATGGTTTGAGTTCGGAGGGGCCTTTAAGGTCATCTAGCTCCAACCCCCCTGCCACGGGCAGGGATACCTTCCCCCAATGTCCCCTTATTGGTATAGTCTTTTCTTTGTTTTCTTTATGCTATGCTTAGGTACTTTGTTGCTTCCCTGCGTTTAAGATGTGATAGCATGGAAGAACAGCAGTGTTTCGGCCTGCATATAAGATAAGGTATGAATGATTGCATGGGATTTTTAACCCATAAACCCTGCCTGGCACCCATCCACATAAATCTTCTGCAACACTCGTACGGCATGCCAGCTCTTGAAAGGGGTGGGAGCAGGACACCCCGACTTAGCAAAATGAGCAGGGCCAGCTTCCACGGCCCAGGCCTGGCCCTGGCTGGAGTCTGTGGGTCGCGCCGCAGCCCTCACGGAGGCAGCCGCAGCCTAACCAGGGGCTCTGTGTAAGCTGCCCCCAGACAAACCCCGCTCCACAGAAACAAAATCAGGACCCAAACACAAAGGAGGTCACAGACCTACTTCTCCCTACAAAGTCACGAGTCAGCCAGCCAGCCTGCCCGGTGACGGGGTGGCCTAAGACAGAGAGGTGGTTGGAAGGAACCTCTGAGATCATCGAGTCCAACCATACACACACCAAAAAAACCACCCCATACGCCGCAAAAAAACGAACCTCACAAAACAAATCACCCGACCCAACAATCTCAGCCACTAGAGTATGCCCTGAAGTGCCACATGTACATGGTTCTGAAACACCTCCAGGGATGGTGACTCCACCACCTCCCTGGGCAAGCTGTTCCAGTGCCTCACCACCCTCCCAGGGAAGTCATTCTTCCTAATCTCAATCTGTCCCTCCCCTGCCACAACTTCAGACCATTTCCTCTGCTCCTGTCATTAATCCCTTGGGAGAAGAGGCCAACACCCACCTCTCTACACCCTCCTTTCAGGTAGCTTTAGAGGGCAAGGAGGTCTCCCCTCAGCCTCCTCCAAACCAAACACGCCCAGTTCCCTCAGCCCCTCCTCAAGGGACTTGTTCCTTGTTCTCTACCCCCCTCACCAGCTTGGTGGCTCTCCTCTGGACACGCTCCAGCACCGCAGACTGGATACACCCATCACAGCCTTCCTCCCTGGGCACAGCCTTTACTGCCTGTTGAGGGGAAACAGCAGCACGCTTAAACCCGGGAGGGGACGACTGACCGCTGCTTCGCCGCCCCTGAGCCGAAAAGGCCGCCTCAGGACGAAGGCCGCCGCCCCTCTCTCCTCAGAGCCCCGGCCGGGCCCGCTCCGCAGTGCGCAGGCGCACCGGCCCGTCTCCACGCTCCTCCGTGGCGGCGCCTGCGCAGGCGGCGGTGCCGGCCTAGCTGAGGCGCTGCGGGTTATGTGCCGTTACCGCAGCCCGGCTCTCCCTGGTCGGCCGCTGTCCTCCTCCTCTCAAGGCCAGCCCTTTCCTCTGGGTGGTTTGAAATGAACCGCTGTCTCTTACCCGCCTTCCCGCTGCGGCTGTAACCACCCGGCGGAGAAGGGGAGGAGACAGGAACGCGGGGCGGGGAAGCGGAGGGCGGCCTGGAGCGGCGCGGCTGGGCTCGGCTCCGCCGAAAGCTCCGGTTCTTTGCAGGCGCCTTAAGGAGCGGAGGTGAAGGAGAGGAGCGGGGTAGGGAAGCAAAGGGTTCAGCAGGGTAGCGGCCGCCTTGCCGCCCCCGGGCGGCCTGTGCCCGGCGGGCTGTGGCGCTTGCCCTGCGGCGGCTCTGCTTCTTGTTCCTTGGACTCTGGGCGTGGGGGAGCGAGGGAAGGAAGGAGCCTGAGGCCGTTCCGGGACCGGCGAGCCCTCTCGCAGCCGTGGAAGGGGAGGGTGAAGCAAACCTTCCCCCCTCCCCCGCTAAGGAGTCGCGGCGCCGTGCCAGGCTGGCCCGCAGGTAAGGCTGCTCGGGGCCCCGGCCAGGGTTAGGCAGGGTGTCGGACACACACACACACCCGGGCGGGGCGGGGAGGCAGAGTGCGAACCCGGTTCTTCGAGTTTCCAGAAGCGGGGAGGGCACGGCGGGCAGGCGGAGAGGAAGGGAGAAGCGGTGCCGGCGGGGCTGTGCCGCCGCCTCGCCTTTGCGGGCGCAAGGAACCCGCCGCCCGGGCTCTTCCGCCGGG
>VXBW01005537.1:607318-734974 GCA_013400375.1 Thinocorus orbignyianus
TCCGGCCCCGCCGTGGCGGGCGGGAAGGCGGCGCTCCCGTCTGGGCGCTCGGTGGGAAGGGCGGGATGGGGGAGAGGGAGAGGAGAATGTCCCCGAGTCACAGCTGCCTGCGCGGCGGCCTGTCGCCTTTCTCCTGGGCGGCAGGGCTGCCCCCGGCGGGGGGTTGCGGTGAGGTGCCGGCGGGCCTGCCGGTGCTCGGTCGGGCTGGCTCTGACCCGCACTCGGTGTGCTCTGCCGCCGCGGTGGCGGGGAGGCTGCGGGTGGTGAAGGAAGAGGGCGCGTTTGTGGGTTGGGAAGGTCCCGGTGGGCTCCGGTCCGAACCGGGGGCAGCGTGAGGTGTGTCCTTGGTAAGGAAAAAGGGTTTGTAGATGGAGCGTTGCTTTGCTGAATGAGCATGATCTGCCCAGCGGCTTCCTCCTGACAGAGAGACTCACAGGCGGTTTTGGCGTGAAACAGGGAAGTTTGGCATCACTTTTACCCCGTTAAAGTACCAGTGTTAGCTCTGAACGTCTCTGGAGGTGGGCGGGAGGAGGGAGCGTTGTTACAAATTTCCTGTGAGACAAAATCAACGCTTCTCTGGCGAGTTCTTCAAACATCTGTTGTGTCCTGGCTGTAAAGTTATGCAGTTAAATGTATCGGGGCCTAGAAACAGTTATCTTAATATTCAGCTGCTTCCTTCATTGATGTAATTGCTTAGTGAGGATGTAAGACTAGATGAGGGGTGCTCTAGCATAGTTTGACACACAGGATATGCTTTTTCCGTTGCTTGTCTTGCTTGGGTTCAGAGACGTTTACCTTAAAGTGTGAAGTCAGTCTTACCTAAACTGAATTCCTGGCTGTAGCTGAGAACTTGTGAACAGGAGACAGTTGTGTGAAATGTCAAGTGTAAGCTTGTTGCTCTGAACATCAGTACTTCTTGTGAACTGACTCCAAATGAGCTTTTTTTTTCCTCTATTTTTTTTTAAACAGCAACAAGAAAAAATAAAACAAAAAAAAAACCAAACCAAACCCAACTGTAATTGTCTCAGAAGATGACAGAGCACTTTTACAATGAACTTTTAGAAAGTGCTGTTTAAATAGGACTCCAAGTAGGAAGGATCTGTAAACCATGTTAAGGTCTACACTTTCACATAGCACATAAGTTGTCATAGGCATCTATCAAAAAACCTAGATTGATATTGTATATAATCAAATACCTTGGGTATATAATGCCAGCAGAGGATTAGAAACAAGTAACAACTTTGATGTGGTGGTGGTGCTCATGTTTGTAAGATCCTTGTGTGAGGTGTGCGGAGACAGTTATGGGTCAGCACTCTCTGGTAGCGTTGCAAAAAATGCTTAGAGATGCTTTCTCAGAAAGTAGTCCAGATTTATTATCTTGAATATCTGGAAACTAGGTAATGTGTAAGTTCGTGTAATGGACAGCTTGTATTTATGCATTACGTGTCCTTGAAAATAGTTTCTGTAAATAGTGCTGTCTGCTTGTGAAACTTATTAAGTCTTTTTTTATTTTTGTTATTTATTTTGTACTTGGCATGCAGAGCTATTGCCACTCCAAGGGAGGAAGTGAAGGGGCACCTCCCAAAGGACCAGGTGGAAGGGTGTGTTTCCAGGCCAGTTACCCCAGCAGACTGCTAGTCAGCTGGAGCACAGCAGGTGGAGAAAGCTCTAAGGGGTATCCAGGAGAATTTGTCCTGTTGAGTAGCTTTGCTTTGTTGTGGTCTAACTGTAGCAGTAGTAGAAGAGAGTGTAGGAGTATATTAACTTGGTAATGGAAAAATATCTTAAATAGTTGCAGCTTATTACTGAATGTGGGTTGTTACCATGGGGCTCTCTGTTTGTAGTAGCAGTGTTTTGTTTCATTTTGTTTTTTTTTTTAATGAGTAATGAGTCATTCTCTTGCAAAAGGACAGAAAGGACTCTCATCTTCAAAAAGCTGACAGTGTAAAAATGATAGTTGTTCCATTTTAGAATAAACAGGGATGTTTCTTGTGACTTTTTTATTATGCGTTCCTGTCGTTTTTCACAGTGCTCATTATAGCACTGTCATTTCCTCATATTATAAAATTACATTTGATTTTGTTTTTAGTTTGTTCCTCGATCTTCAGCATTTGTGGTAGCACTGATTCTAGAAAAGTCCAGCTGTGTTACACTGCTTCTCTGAAACCTACATATGCTTTACATTGTGCCCTGAGAGATCCTTTGGTGAGGTACTGTTTTAAGAACTTTGCCAATGTTTCTTGTCACTGATGATAATGTCCTGTAATATAATACATGCATTATGTGGATATATAGTTAGGTTTTGTTCTGTGAAGTAACAGTATCTCCAAGTGCAGCAGTTCCTGGCAGAAAACTTGTACTTTGAAAAAATAAGTGCCGCTGCTTGAAGTTGCATCACTGCGTGATTTTGTCTTGGAATATCAGTAATTTGCAAAGGCTGAGGAAGGTGACCAAAGATAGCTTTGGTAGATTTGGAGGTGCCTGGTAGCTCTGCAGCCCAGTAAGATACATTGGTACAGTTACTGTCTTGTGTTGCTTTAAGTTTACCAACACTAACCAGGCATGGCTACACTTTATGGCTCCATCAGGCAGTGCTTCTGCAGACTGCATAATGGCTTTTTGATTGTCTTAACTAGTGACTTTCTGTTTATATATGGCTTCATAATGCCAACAAACTGAGGGGTTCCATACTCCTCCCCCCAACCCCCCCCCAGAAATTGTCATTTTATTCTTAGACATGGTGAACTCCTAAGAAGTTGTATTTCTCAGATTTAAAAATGGCAGATAAATTGTGAATATGCTGCGTTACAGGGGTAGAGTGTGCAGTTATCAGCTTGTTCTGGATTAACTGGCAGCTACCCAACGACTAGCTTTTTTTTTTTTCTTCCTGAAGAAGTTGCCATGAGCTTGTCTGCTTGGAGCAGAAACCTTCTGCCAGCAGTTTCTGAAGTGGGCTGTGATGAGAGATGAACAGGGTTGGTTTTTTTAATAAATGGAAACACTATTCATGAACTGGAATAACTTTGCCTCTATCGTAGTGGTAAGCACTGTAATCTTTTGGCAGACAGTAATTATATGCTTTTTCTCAATTTTTGCTATATCTTTTTAATATTAGGCTCTTTTGCTCATATTAGCAGCTCTTTTTTGCAATAGCTCTAGATACAGTTAATATTTTTCTGAACAAGATTATTCTAAATAAGCCTTTAAAACTATTGCAATAAACTCCTTTGTATTTCTGTCTCTTATTCCCCACACACTCCTCTACTGGGTCATGAGTCACCCTGTGATCATGCAGTCCTTTTCTTTCTGAGGTGCTTTTTGGGCTCATGGACAGACATTCTAATTCCAAAGCGTGTACCCTCATGTAGGGGCATTTTTCTGGGGAAGACTCTTAAGTTAGTTAGTCTTGCATAATTTTAACTCATGTGAAGTCATGTATTTTTATTGTGTCCCCTTAATTCTGTGTTTCCTTTAGAGTTTGCTTTGACAAAGCACTGAAGGCTAAGCAAACAAGATTGTGATTTCCAGCGTGGGGGTTTTTTTAATGCTCCTTAGCAAATATGAATCCTGCTTCTGCTGTTCTGCTGGCTTGTTCCTAACTTTGTGTTGCTAGAGCTACAGTTTCGTAAGAGTTCTTTAAAATTGTTGGGGTGGTTTTTTCACTGTTCTTCTGAGCACGTTATTTTTTAGGACTTTGCTTTAATTGTGGGTATGGTAGCTTCTGTACCTTTGCTCATCGGCAGCATTAATTTGTTGAAGTAAGGAGCGAGTGTTCAGATACTTATGAAGTATATTTAAATTGCCTAATTTAAAATCCATCATTTCATAGCACTCCTGCTTCTTAGATTTTTCTTTTTAGTTAGGTATTTGAAAAAGCTCTTGCTCTTTTTACTATATTTCACAAATGTACCTTTTTTAGTGTAGTTAACCATTTGTGAAACTTGTCAAAAATAAAACACAAACAGCGGTAACTCATTTTGATCAGCAATCTGCGATTGGCTTGCTGGTAAGGAATGTTTGGGATTTTTTTTTTCCTCCTGCTTCTTACATTCATCCTGTTTATTGATTTATTTCTAACGCTATTTGTCCAAGTAACCTTAATACAGGTTCTTTTAGATTATTAGACAACTTGATTTCAAGAAATTCCAGTCTTCCTCTGTGTTCAAATGTCAGAGTTCCCCTCTGCCGCTGGCTTCATTGCCTTGTTGTTCTTAGGAAATCAAAGAATTTAGCTGCTAATTTAGCTTACAACTGAAACTGATTACATAAACTGTTACTATGGGCTCTATAAGTTCTTTGAGGTTTCCTGAGAAAATGCTTAGTGCTATATCTTGTTTGTTAAGAGACAGGTAAAATTTTGTGGCAGACCTTGGTATTTATGCACTTGAATATTGTGAAATTACATTCAGATGGTATTTCATAATGAACCGCTTCCCAGTAGCATTTACCTATCGTATCATGTCTAAGATACCAATTTCCAGCAGCGGGGATGGTTAGCTCTCTTGCAGTGTTCTGTAGAACCTTCTTTATAGCCCACTCAATTCAGACGTTTAAAGGTGTGTAGCAGATAAAACCAATAATTTTGCAAGTGGCCAACTGAAACTGCAAGAAATTTGGCCTGGGTATCGTGGACAAAAGGTGCAACTCCTTCCAGGGTTCAAAGAATTTACTACTTAAAGTTATCTTTTGCTGTGTTTGTGGTTCTGGACTTAAAGTACAGGGGCTGCTGGCTTATATTCCAGTATTAATTAAGGAACTCTGAGGCTGTTTCTAACAGCCAGTGGTTCTAGAGGAGGGCGGCTCTTTTCTGTTGTTGGATCAAATACACAGAAGTTGTTTCTACGCAGGTGAATTTTAATTATCTTGTGGTCTTACTTGAAAGAGAAAAGGAGAGTTTCAGTCTGTTTATTTATAGCCTGTTGACACTGCAGTATCTGAATGCTTCACGTGTATGTCATGCCAAACACGCTGGCATGGACCCAGGTATCAGAACAGGTGGTGCCATCGAGAGTGGTGAGTGATAAGGCCTTGATTTGTAGTATAGCTTCCCTTTTATGTAAGATAGGTTGTGGTTTTTTCTAGGAAGTGAATGAGAAAGAAGGAGAACCTTTAATCGGAAGGTAAGGGGAAGAAGACAAGCAGCAAAGTCCTGGGGAAGAGATAAAATCTATACATGCCTGAAGCGAAGGCGAATGAGGGAGGGAACCTGAGGGATTTCCTCACAGGTCTTCTGGTTTCTTTGAGGACTTCAGCACTTCAGTTTTTGGTGTGAAATAGAACAGATGTCACTTTGTTAGTTGTGTAATACAGCATGTAACCCAAGCCTACAGTAAGAAATAGAGATGTGATCGATTCTGTACTGTAAATTCCTCTTATCAACTTCTGTACTTCAGGAAGGCCAGTGTAACACACCGACCTTTGTGAGGTTGTGTTTTGTTTTGGGGTTCTCTTCAGTTATTTTCTAATGTTACAGCACATGTTGAATTCTTTATAACATACAGCGAAATAATTTTTCCCATAATTAGCAAGATATGGAAGTGAAGTACCTAAGAAATATTTGGCACCTTACATTTTTCTGGGAAGTGACATCACGACACATTTAGTATTAGGCTAATGAGTCTATTAGCAATAGATCTCTGTAGTGCTGAACTGTAAAACAAGTAATGAAATACGCTGACATACATCAGTTTAATTAAAAGTTACATGAAATGGAAGAAATTGTGACAATAAAACATATTAAAATATCTTATTAAATAAAGTTTGTATTGAGGTTTGATTTCAAAAACTGGCAGCAAGAATAAATGCAGAATCATATAGTCATTTATTTTGGAAGTGGCCCCTGGAAGTCACCCCTTGCCCAAAGTGTGGTCAGTTAGAGCAGGTTTCTCAGAGCCTTGTCCAGCCAAGTTTTGAATATCTTTAGGGCTGGACATTGCACAGACTCTCTAAGCCTGTGTTTAACCCTCTTTTCTTCAGCTCCAGGGTTCCCTATTTGCACGTGACTCCTCTTGGAGGTGCAGGTGCTCTGGATTGGTGTGTTCCCTGCAGTGCCCCAGTGCAGGTGACAGTGTACCTCACAAGCTGATGCTCGTGCACCTGAGGTGTGGGTTATCCCCCCTTGCTGCACTGGCCACCTGCTAGCTGGGGTGCAGGACCTTGCATCCTGGAGGAGGGATGCTGCGCTCTCTGGCCTGGCCACGATGCAGTCAGAAGGAGGACTTCTGGAAATGTCAAGCTAGGTTTTGACTGGTGCTGTTTCTTTTCAGGGTCTTTATTTATGTAAATAAATTCTTTTCAAGAGGACTCCTTTATTTCAGCCCCTTCTTTCTAATTCCCTAGTTAGTTTGACCTAGCTGATAATGCTTTTGATCGTCAACGTGGCCCATTTTTGGGCAAGTATCTTGACAAGACAATTTTGCATATTTGATTCACACATGAAAATTCCTCTCCTCACATTTGTTATTACCCAGACCGTTTTGCTAAGGGTGACCCTTACAAGTCCTGTTCGCTGTGTCCCCTCTGTCACTAAGCCATGGTGTTACAGTTTTCGTCTGTCTTTTGTTCCCGGTGTTCTTACAGTTGCCTGTCAATGTCCTTATCAGCCTTTGCTACTTCTGACTTCAGCTGAGCTTTCATAAACTCTCCTTGTAGGCAAAGACAACATCTCTGTATCCCTTATAGGGAATCTGTCCCTTTGTCCTCTTTTGGATTTGAGCTCAGTGAGGAATTTGGTGCTCATCCTCCCGTGAGAAGCGTGGCAGATGGCTGGGAGATGCCATGCTTGCCTTCCTCCCCAGTGACTTTGGCACAATTACGCTACAGCAAGCCTGAGACAAAGTGCTTTTTGCTCATTTAAAGCATCAGTATCTAACTTTTTAAAATTCACTCCTCTATATACATTAGTACTCTATCTGTCCTATGCAGGAGCTTTTAAGAAGGGGAACATCTAGTTTCAAGTTGTTTCTCTCTTTAGCAAATAGTCTATTTCCCTCATCATAGCACTTAAAGAGTAGTAAAATACCCACAGAAATTGAAGCAGGATAAAAGACCTTCTCCCTGCAAGGAAAAGAGAGAAGTAGACCCAGTGCAAAAGGTAGTTCTTGCACCCGTTCAGGTTTCAGAAGGCTAGGCAATAGTAGATCCCTCCTAGACCTTTTCTATTTGCATGAAGAAAATTTTGTCCTAGGTGTGGTGTTTTCTCAAGCCCTGTGTGGAACACTTGTTTATGTCAAATAGCTGGACTACCACCGAGTTCTTATTTGACATTTGGGAGGACCTGGATGTCGAGAAAGGTTTCTTTAGTATAGTTGAAAAAACTAATTTAGATTATTTAAGTAATGTTTTCTTGTCTGTGATAGTGTATGCTGTGTTTTGGTTTGGTGGTGACTTGTATATTCTTGCAACTGATAAGACATTTCTGGAAGAAGACTAAGGTGATGTTGTGTGCGTTATTCTAGGTGTATGACGATAGTAGGTTTGTCTCATTTCCCAAATTAGGAAACTTGTTTAGCAAAAGAATGTTTGTTTGTCTAGAAATGTCTTTACTTCTGCAGTTCTCCTTCAGTTGCAGTCGAAAGAGAACTGCTGTGTTAAAGTGTAAATAAAGCCCCATGTACCTGCTTGGATGCTTTCAAAAGTTTGTCTGCTGAGTTTATCTCTTCTGCTTTGGAGAGACCTCTAATGTTCTTGTAAATTGAATTCTTGAAACTGTTGTTGCCTATAGGTTTTCTTCATTTTCAAGAAAATTAAATAGGTACTTATTTTTAGGAGTTGAGAAAAGTGACAGTGGTATGTAATTGTCATTGAGCTAGAAGTAGTTGACAGTGACACATAACTTGGAAGCTGTAGGTAAACTGATGGGTTCTGTTTAATAGAAAACTGCTGAGTGTGCACCATGTAGGATGCAGTGGTATTTTATAAAGCTGCCACAAGATTTTGCGATCAAGTTTTCCCAGAAGTGCAACTGCTGGATAAATTTGTGCTGATGACATGTAGTTTTCTTGAGTATTAAATAGGTAAAGAATTGGAAAATGTGTTACACTTTAAAGTTTGGATTGTTTGTAGTTACAGATCTGAAAAGCTTTTTCCTGTTTGTTTTGGCAAATACAGAACCAGCGAATAAAAATGGGAACTCCTGGATCAGGACGGAAGAGAACTCCAGTGAAAGACCGGTTTTCTGCAGAAGATGAAGCTCTGAGTAGCATTGCCAGAGAGGTTTGTTAATTTCAAATTGTCTTAAACTCAGAAGTAGGGATGAAAGCGATTTCATTGGGCAGAAAAAGTGCGTTAAAAAGTGTAATTAGGCAAAAATATGACAAGTAATACAAACTAAGAGTATTTTTGATCACAAAGTCGCATTTACTGAAATGTTGAAATGATACGTTAATTGTAGGATTATTGTAACTTTACAGGGTGACACTTAAACTTAGAAGATATTTCTGTGGATAGTTGTGTGCTTAGCTGAAGATAAATGAGAAATCTATCTGCTATTTCAGGTCTAAACCTAAAATAAAAAATCCCAATCTGCAGTATGTAAGATGTAAGCTGTACTGTATTAGTGTTGAATTTGTAATATGTTCTCTGTCAAATGGGGAAAGTCACATTTCTGTCAAAATAAGTCTAGTATGTACTCTACACCAGGACTTTCTTAAGTGTCACCACCTGAAAAAAGGACAGTTGGAGGTAACCAGCCAAAAATGCAATTAAGAAGTTGATACAAAGACAAAATTTGTGTACAGAGGGGAATTTATTCCCACCGGATATAGGAAGGAGGCAGCTGCAATTTAGTCTTGCTTGTGTCTGTTTGGGCTTGAGTTTTTCTGGGAGGAAATGCTCTAACTTGGAAACAAAAGCATTGGTGCTGTTTGTGTACAAGTAGATACAGAAACTTTGAGCTATGCTGTCTACAAAGCTGCTCACCCTAGTTACCATAAATGTGTACAAAATGCAAATTCTGGTTGGCCATGTGATGTAAGCTGTTGTCCGTGTGTGTGTAGTGTATATATATTACTTTGGTGTAAGACAAAATAGGTAGGTGATAAATCTTTGAAAACTCAGCTTCTGTATGCATCTTAAAATGCAGCAATTGTAGACTGTAGGCAAAGGAAGCGCGCTGTCAGCAGAAAGCCACTTTCATTTACTCAGTAACTTTCCAGAAATCTGTGTTCACACCAAATCTCATGGAAGTTCTCACCATATCGGAAGTTCTCATCGTTCACTCATCAAATTTCATCTCCTATTTTTGGAGAAAACAGTTGACAAAGGAGGAGGAATCTGGCTTTAAATGTCTTTAGAGTATCCTGAGCACGGTTCCAGCACAATAACATCACCTTACAACTTAGCCTAGAAAAAAAAGGTCTCGATAGCAAGGTGTTATAAGTACTATCTTACTTTAAAATTACTGTAAGGCTTTGTTCTCTTACATTTCAAAGCTTAAATTAAATTACAATTTAAGCATGAGTGTAAATTAAACAAAAAGAAAGGTGTGGTTTTTTTTTTCCCTTAACACTAAACTAAAATAATGCTAGGTCTCGCAGATAGAAATGTTAGCTCACAGAGATAACCAAGTTGAATATATGTGTTCCAAGGATGAATGTATGTTGTCTTCCCTCCTTTTCTGCAACAGTAAACTGGTATCATGGTTTCGGCCAAACTTACCAAAACCAGATGGACCGATGGCCCTTCCTCCCCCCAAAAAGAAAGGAGAGAAAGATTAAAGATATTTATGAGTTTGGAATGAACTAAACTACTTTAATGAAGTATTAGCACTAAAATTAAAGTGAGAAGAAAATAATGAAATAAATACAGTGTATAGTGTATTGAGCTCCCAGGATGACAATCACGTCACCAGCAGGCACAGGGAGAAGTCCGAGACTGGACTTGGTGATTGATAGGAGCTGGATTCCAGATCCGGAGTCAGGAATGCTCTGATTGGGATCAAAGGCAGGCGAACCAAGAAGGTCTTCCTTGGACGTCAGCCATCGAAGGAAGAGAGTTGACTCTTTGATCCCTCAGCTTTCACACTGAGCGTGATGCAGGTATTCTGGAAGCAATGTGTATTATTTGGTATCTTAAGTAAGGTTAGTTGCAGTTGATGAGTTTGGAAGCCTTACCTTAGTACAACAGAGAGGATCCTGGTTTGTCCTGTTCATTTCAAAAGCTGTGGGAAGAGGTGTAAGTACATTGTCCAGGTGTCCCCTGTGAGGAGAAAAGGAACTTTGAGTGTAAGTGCACCCACCTCTCACCTATGTTCAAATGGAGTATTGGCAAGTGTCTTCCAATTGTAGTGGGGTTAATTTGAAATCACCTGATCTCTTATTTAAATAAAAATGTCTGTTTCCTGGAAATATGAAGAGTTCCTATATGCCACCTTCAGGTTCCTTGTAACAGGTTCTGAAGCTCTTAACTTTTTCATATTGACCAAGAATGTGAGTCATCTGGTGGGGAGGACAGTTTATTCTGCCTTTCCGAGTAGCAGGTAGGGATTGTCTAGTGTGACTTCAGACTCCTGTTGAGATTAGATTCTTATGCAGGAATTCTTTTTGTTTAACAAATAACTAAATAAAAATGACAGTTTCCATTCTCCAGGCAATCTGTCAATAGCCAGGTTTCAGAAGTAGCACGGGAAATCTGGCAGCTTTTTGCCACTGAAAAAGGGCAGGCCTCGCTGCTGTTTGTCCTACCCATCCCTTTTGCTGGGCGTGAGATCCTTTTGTGAGCCAAGTCATTCCACCAACACAGCAGAAAATTCAGAGAACTGCTTTGTTGTTGTTGTTAACTTTCTGAGATGGCAGTCAGTTAAATTGATGTAGAGCAGATTGTGAGCGCTGGAGCTGTGTCCAAGGATGGTGTGGTGAGTACAAGGGCTCGAATTTAAGGATAGGGAACCCCCTTTTTGCTGAATGTTTAATTCTTGAGGAACTGTAACCTTAAATTTCCTTCTTACATTTTGTCTAATAATTGATTAGATCTTATGATTGCTGTTTCAAGTAACTCTACTTCTCTTTGAAACAATTTGAAATGATAGCAGAGCTATCATTTGACATGGACAGCAGTGGTTTAATATCTTTGTTTTGACTCTTTCTTTTTTGATCTTATGTCTTTCTGTGGCCAAAGATTCTGCAGCTGCATACATGCCTTTTTAAATACAATGCTTAGGCGAAGTCCTGTCAAAGTCTGCAAGACATGAATTTTTAGATTTAGTTGTAGTAATATTTCTTAACTCAGGTCTTCTATCAACATGTAGGTTTTTTGACTCGTGATGATATCTGTAAAGAGTTAGGTATGTATTCTTTCTGAAGTTTCATTCTGAGAACTTGGATTTCTTTACTACTTATGTACAGTGACCGTAGCTTTTTGATGTGTTTTTGAGAAAAGATTATTGAATGAGGTACTTAAAAACACATTTCTTTGTAGAGAGGCTTGACTTTCAGTGTTCTCAATTTGCTTGCAGGCAGAAGCCAGGCTTGCAGCCAAACGGGCAGCTCGAGCAGAAGCAAGGGAGATACGTATGAGAGAGCTGGAGCGACAGCAAAAAGAGGTATTGTAAATCATCGGGCATTATTGCAAACCTTTACTAAAAATCTTAATGGATTATATTTATTTGCTTGCATCACATATTGTGTTTTGGTGTAATTCAGCTGCGTGCCAGTATTTTCAACATCAGGCAATAGTTAGCTTCTCTCTCCTCCCATGCAGTCCTCTTTCTCCTGGGGTTATATATCTAAAAGGATAACTTGTGTTGTATTTATTGGTGGATAGCAACTCACAAAACACTCATCTGAACATTCGTTTTTAACTTCCTTATACTGTGTGGAGAAAAAAATCTTCTATACAGGATAGGCTATTAGCACTCTTTCTTTCAAATGAAAAATCAAACATTTTAAATGTGATTTTTAAATTCTAGCTTTACAGGCAAAATCAGATGCTTGGATGTTTTACTTGTAGGCAATGCAGTAAATTCAATCCTAGCGATCAAAATTGGACAAAGATGGGTCTAAATGTTTATCTTCAGTGATTTAAATGGCTGAGGCTTTCTTATTACTGCTTACTTGATCTTTAAACAGAGGAAAGAACATAATGATGACGTCCATAACTCAGACTTGCATAAATAATTTTGCATAGAGAGGAACAGTTCTCAGCTCCTACTGTAAAGTTTCATGTGGTCTGGGTATGAATTATCAGACTTGCAGCTGATCCAGTTAGTGATTTTCATGCTCTTTATAAGAATAGTTTACTTAACGTGTGTGGCAGTTTCTTTTCTTGTTGCTGTTGAAAAGGTCCATGTAAATATGGATAACTGGCAGCACAACATAAATAATAAATGTGACCATACCCAAATTGTACACTGTCTAATGCATCAGATAAACAACTATGAAAAAATAAAAGGGAATAATTGTACTCTGTAATTGGATAACGTGGATATGTGACTTTGGTTATGCAGTGTTCAGTTACTGTCTTCCTGTATGGATTATAACAAAAAGTGTTCACAATAAATACGTATTGTCAGAATCATTTTTTTTCTAAATTAGTAGAATTCAGCTAATATTTACTCATGTGGCTTTGTGTTGTTCCACCTATTTCTCCTAAACAAAAAAAAGAATTTGCATTTCTTGAGCAAAAAAACCTAGGAACCTAGGAACTAGATTTTCTGATTGTTTCATGGTTATTGCATTTAATTCTGGTTTTGAGATAGCCTGCAAAAGATTGTGAGTTGATTATTCATCATGATTACATTCAAATCCATGTAAATGCTGATGTTTGGGTGTGTTTGCTGTGGTACATTTCGTACAATGCTGTGTACATTTCGTACAATGTACAAAACATGTTTTTGTCTCAATTTTATATGATTCTCGTTATTCCAGTTTTCTAACTGCTGTAGGTATCTGATACTACACTGAAGTTTACATGGCAATTAACTTAGATACTTTTTTTTTTCCAAATTGTTCTTTTTAGGAATCCAGTCTTGTGTGGTGACTAATCTATATTGTCAATGTTTGTTTGTTTTTACATTCTATAGTTTTCTCAGCATTCATATGATAGAAAATGGGCTCATATCCAGAAATGGATGGTAGGCTAAAGCAACCTGCTGTGCATGCCACTCAGAACTAACAGAGGATTTGGAGGAAGTAATGTACTAATGGTTTGCTGTGTGTAATTGCAAAGTGTTTTGCTACTGAAAACAATGATATATAATCTATATGTAGATGTGACTATACACTGTACTTTGTGGCAGCAAAAGGCAAACTATGAAATTAGGTGCTTTTCTTAAAATGAAATGTTTATTGTTTCTACCACGTGCTGGCTTAAAGTTATGAATCTATTTAAAATGAAATTACATTAGTTTCAATCTAGCTGAACATCTTTTCAATAGTAAGTGGTTTTATTTCAGTTAATTTCTGGTGATTGGGTTTTTTACTTTTTTTTTTCCTCTTAGCACTTGGCATGTCTTTTCAATGCTGATTAAGTCACTTTTGTGACTAAGAAAACCCAACTAATTGTAAAAGATTTAGAAAAAAAACAAAACACCATCCAATGCTCCCCCGCCAAAAAAAAACCCTGTGAATCACTTAAGTTCTTTTACCACCTACCCCTTGCTTGATAAAATATTTGACCGTTCATTTACTTAGATTAAATCCACTAAGTAGGAAGGAGTAGAGATAGTTGAGTTATAATCTGAGAACAATGCTGTTCAATTTACACTAATTTAGTGCAATGTTTTTTTCAGAGGGTTCCTTTCACAAACTTTATGTGCCTCTTAAAAAGGCACGTAAGAAGATAAGAGTCTCTTTTTACGTTTTTAGGGAGATGTTCACTGTGTGAAGGTTTTGGGTCAAGAAGATACGTGCAGAGAATAACCATAATGTCAGATAGTTAAAACTACCATGACGGTTCATTGCAACTTGTGCTGAGAAATCCTAGAACTGTCACTAGACTTGGAAAAGTTGTATAGAGTTGATATTGCTGACACTTGTGTATAATTAGTTCTCATGTTACTTCTATAGAACAACATAGGTTTCTGGTATCTCTTGGTGAAATTGATGTTTGAATGCTTTTGATGGGATGCACCCATGAGTGCTGAGAGAGCTGGCAGATGTTATTGCTGGGCCACACTCCATCTTTGAAAGGTCATGGAGAACAGGAGAGGTCCCTGAGGCTGTGCCACCATCCAGCATGACCTGGAGAGGCTGGAGAGCTTGGCAGAGAAGANTATTATTTTTTCTGTCATTGTAGAGCGGATCTACCTGTAGAACTTATAATTGATCAATTTGCTTAAGAAGCTTTGTTCCTATAATACAGGAGAAAATCTGAAATATCTCTGAGAATGATCATTTCTATTAAGGCTAAAATACCTTTGTAAAATGGTCACAATCTGACTGGAGCAATTAGTAAGGAATTAAGTATAATGTCATTTCATAAAGCTTTTGATTTTGTACATTTTTACTTGAATTTCTTAATTTAAAAAATCTACTTTTTTCTGCATCAATACAGTAATCAAAAAAAAGTTTGACTACTGAGCAATAACTGTTAATTATATTAATCCTCCTTATTTGCAACTTTTGATGTAGTGTGTTGGCATACTCACCCAAATTGGGTGAAATTATGGTTCTAACTTGAATGAGTTCCTTTGCCACATTAGATAATTCAAAATAATAATAGCATTATTACAACGCATAGCACTAGAAGTGCTAACAGCATGTTGCTCATCTTTGCTTGCTTTTGGTTTTCCTTTTTTTTTTTTTTCCTCTATGAAATAACTCTGCATTTCTTCTTTCTCAGGAAGATTCAGAGAGGGCCAAGTATTCTCACTGGTCCAGTCGACATTCATATTTGGTTTGTGTTCAAAATTTATACTTTGCCTTTTCCATCATGGCCTTTAAAAAATAAAAGAAAGTTTGGGGTTTAGTTTTATTTTGTTAGGGAGCAGATGATACTTTATGTCTTCAAAGTATTACCAGTTTTAGATCCAGTATTTTAAGTCAAATATAATGTTAAAGTTTATCTAGTATTTTATTTCCATTAATTTTAACAAGGTAGTTTATTTTTATGTATTTCAATCTTTGCATTTAGAAAGAATCTCAATTGTCACATTTTAATTCTTTGATTATTTTTCCTATAAACACCTCATGCTTTTTTCTCATCTACTACATATATTTATTTTCAGTATGTTTTAACTTCTGAAAATAATCACTAGGCATTTGGAAATGGCTTGGCAATACAGATTTCAACATAATTTGGTGATGACAAGTTTAAGTGTCATTTTTTACTGTTATTATAGTCTATGGTGGTTTTGTTTTTTGTTTTTTTTTAAAAGCCAAGTAATTGTACTCACTGGGGCTTCAGATATTGTCAACTAATAAGAATTAATTGACTTGTCTTGAAATGGTAGAGTACTGCATGAGGTTCTTACAGAAGTTTTCAGTTGTCTTACGGATACTACTCCACATCTAATGGTCAGATGTGAAGGTGCTATTAATCATCAAACACTGGCCTGGTTTAGATAAGTCTAAAAGGGAATTTATGACTCATAAGTCTAATAGTCTAATTTTCCCCATCTATCTCAAATTCTGTGGACAGGCAAGTTTTAATTAATAAACTAAATACTACTGCTGACTCAGTCATCCTGAATCAGTGCAATTACCGAAAAGGAGTAGCACTGATTTGTAACTTGGGCTTTCATTCCAAACTGATACTAATGGTAATCTGTTCACTGTTGAGTCTTTTCTCGCTCTTTAAATATTATTGTGTTTCTATAATATTTGGGGGAGGAGGTGAGAAAAAAAGCAGTAGTACTGTAAGATACAATTTGAAGGAGATTTTGGTATGATGCAGGGTTTTATTTCTCTGAGAATATGGGGATTCACTAGTGGCAAAGACTTACTTGAATAATGCAACGTATCCTAAAGACTGCTAATAGAAATATTTATTGTAATGTGTAGGCTCTCTTATATCCCCTTTAGGTCATGTAAAGTGCTAAAGAATTGATTTATTGAAGATTCATTTTCAGTAGATCTACCTAGAAATCAGCTTGTCAATGATCTGGATATATAGGCCAGGAGAGGGACAAATTGCTAAAAAGGGTTGGGTTTGTTTATTTCTGAAAGGTGGAAAAAGCTGTTTCTTTGTGTGACTTAAACATGATAAATCACTGTCATTAATAAGAGGTTTCAGCAATTAAATGTAATCTTTGAGTAATTGGATTCTGCATAACGTCTTGCAAGTCGTGAACTTAAGTGTTTCTGCAGTTTGTCACAAATATTTTTACCGTATAAATTGTTTACATCAGATAGTGTTAACTACTTTGCACACAGTAAGTGGATTACAGAAGGAGCGTGTAAAATATGCCACATGGCAACACTTTTACAGACTTGTGGGCTGGTACAGGTTTGCTTACGTCTGCCTTGCCTTAGTTAATGTACAAAATAGGCTAAGGCAGATTAGGCAATTTACCCTTGACTAGAGAATAGGGCTTGAGCTCATCAGATAATTGAGCTCACTCTGAGGGGCTTACACAGAATTTCTTTGACAACCTCGGTTATTTTTTGCCTTTCAGTGAAGATGACCAGTCATTATTAGAGCTTTTAAAAATCATTTCATATATTGATATATTTTTATAATTCCATTTTTAAGAGTTCTATGGATGCCAGTGGGTCTCCCAGAAGCAGAGCAAGTACCTCCAGAAGGAGAGATCTTGTGGTGTGTAGCCTGGACTGAGCATGGTTCGATGCGTTTGTGTTATAACGGTTCCTGTATCTACTTACCCAAGCAGTGGTCTTTACTGTTCTCATGTGGGGTTGGTGACAGAAATTTAATTTTTCATGTATCCTACAGCTGTACAAAAGTATCTCACTCTTCAGGAACTGAGATGCCTTTGGGGAAAAAATAGGTTTTATTAAAAAGTGTTTCAGCTTTAGATTGGTTCAATGGCATTCCTTCATGCACAAGTTTTCATAATTAATGGAAAATGCTTTCTTGTAACGTCCTTTTAAGACACTTTAGACATTTTTGTATCTTTTTTTTATCTTCATGATTTCAATGTTATTTTCTTTTACTTCAGTGTGACAGTGCTAAGGATAGATCTGCAAAACACTCAGTCCCTGTATGTTAATACTTTGCGTGTCTTTGAAGACTGCTTTTGTGCTTTGTTTGTAAGGTGTAATGACACTAACTTTCCACTTTTAAATTGATTTTAAAAAAAGATACACATTTATACTGTCACTTTCAAACCTAGAATAGCAGTATGATTCTAATACTTTGCACAGAATGCATGTATAAGCTTTCTCTGAGAGAAAATCTAATCAAGTATTACAAATCACTCTCACAGTAAGTGCTTTTCAGTATTCAGCTGTTGTTTCTAAACTTTGCAGTGAAGTGACATACAGATTAGAATTGAAAGACATACTTTTTTTTTTAAAGTGTGTGCATGCATAGATTTCTATTTATTACTTATTTATATTCTCCATTTCCATATAGAAACTGTAGCTTGATTGAATGGAAAATTATTTATTGGCTTTACGTTTTTTGTGAAATGTGAATGCAAGCTTAAGCCAAGTGTGTTAATTGGAGTTAAGTTTGGTTTCATTTCTCAGTTTATTTTTACACGGTGTTAAAGTATGACCTGTTATTCTGATCTTGTAGTTAGAATATTCTCTTGTGTTTTGGTTTTAGGTGATAAATATCTTAAATCCTTGTTTGACTTCTTTACATTTTAAGATTAAAGATGCTGTTACATAGTATTAATTTTCTGAACTTTATTCTTAGAGCCGTGCTTACAGTGAACATAATTCCAAGAAGAAAGCTGCTTATTCCCATAAAGATTTATTGGTTAGTTTTCTACTATAGTATGTATTAAAAATACACTAAGTGTGTAGAGTTGCCTAGTAGTACAGTTGTGGATAAATTTATTAGCTTGCTGATTCATGCATAGGTGTTTTCAGGAAAACAAAAACCTCAGGTGTTGACCAAATTTTGACTTGAAGTTGGATGTGTAAAACTCAGGGCTGTGGAATCCCATGAATAATGGAATGAGCTGTGAACAGAAATCGCTGTCTCTTTGAGGCCTCTGAAAGGCTCTTGGAAATATTTTGACACAGAATTTCTCTTCATTAAGGCTTATTCTGTTGGGATGGAATCACTTAAGCTTTCCTCCTAGCTGTTAGATAGGTTTTCAATGTAGATGTCAATCAGATTAAATTTACCATAAACCTTGATATTAACCCGGGGAACTGTTGTGAAAGCACGTGGATTACTGTGATCTTCAAAAAACTTTTCTAGAAAGTTCAATATAACATACGTGAATATAATGCCAAGAAATTAAATATTTTTGATGTATTTTTTCAGAGGGTTTTTGCACTGATAAAATAGTAGTTGCATCAAGGGTTGGGGGAGTTAGAGCAACAGCCTGGCTCCCCCAGGAACTGAGACAACTGTGTTGAGATGAGGCTGACATAATTCTTATATTCACTTATAGTTACTCGTATTACAGCACTTCTCTGAGCACTTTTGAGGTGCTATTTCTCCCGTTTCCTCAGCTCTAAATAAATGTGTAATATGAATCTTTCTGCTTACTAAGACCAATTGAGATAGAAAGCTCTGCTTTTTGCCACATCTTTATCTCTGGTTTTCCCTCTTTGTGTATGTCAGATTTTTCCTCGCATACCTATGCAATCTGTGTAGGAAGGGTCAAAAAACCCAATGGAAATAAGCTGAAGTGTAGTTGCTCAGCTTTCAGTATGTGTGCTTGGTGTAAAGAGAAGTAGTAGGGTGCAGGCTAACACAGGTCACCTAAACATCCATTCCGTGTTAAATTCTTAGGAGTTTCTGTCCTCTCTCCTCAAATTCTCTGATTCAGGGGGATTCTCTGATGTCTAATGGGGAAAAAATTTAAAAATCAAGCAAATCCTTGTACTAATTATTAGCAAGTTTTGCCGAGTATATTTTTCGTGTATTTCATACTGGGCTTGTCAGGATTTAAGATAAAATTTTCAGGGTTTTCTTATTTACTGGGGAGAAAAAAACCCAAACTGTTTACTCCTTTGGTTGGGTGGGATGCTAAAATACAGATAACACAGAGTACATACATACATAAGTTTGTCGCATTTGCACTTTACTTTCTTTAGAAAGTTACATAGATTTTGAGTTGACTGTAGAGAACATTTTTACAAGGTTCTGTACAGTTGGTAACGTGGGTGATGTTGAGATCCACAGACGCAACCTTGGTTTTCTCTTTTCTTTTTTGCCCTCACAGAGTGGAACTTACTATGATCAAAGAAATTACTGCAGCCTTAGATCTAGTAAAGCAGTTCCTTCCTGCCGTTCTTGGGTGTGTCTTCGCTTCCTATATTAATATTTTTAATGTGTATAAAATACATCTATTTCTTTTTTCTTACTTATGCTACAAGAAGCAAACTTCTCTCTTTCCTTCTGTAACACTGAATTATTACATCTAGTAGTAGTTATGATTGTATTACTTGCCTTTAAGGGTTGGCTTTTGTAAAATGAGTGGATAACGTGCAAGATACTTTGTGTTCTGCATGTCTGGGGGTTTAAATTTAAAATAGCTCCTGTTTCGTGATTGCTGTATGATATAAAAAAACCAACTACTAGCTGGGACGTGCGCTTTTTCAAAGTCCTGTTTTTAAAAAAAATGATAACAACAGCAAGAAGTCTTAAGTTTAGTGTCAACGTACTACTTTTTTCTACAGGAATATAAATCAAAGGTCTGTTGTGAGATGGGTAGTATCTTCTAGTACCTGCAGCTATTATCACGGTCTGGTTTGAATAAGTAACTGGAGGAAATTGATGTCTCTCTTGAAAAGTACCCAATTTCTTATCATTCTCTTCTTTATCCTCCTTTACCTTCTCATAAAAATNTTCCATATTTTTAAATAAAGTTGCAGCTTATGTGTGTCATTTTGTGGAGGCTTTCAGTTTAATGCTTTTCATGTTGTTAAATTGCCTCTTCTAAAATATTTTAGCAGTTGCTGGCTTAATGATTCTTTTTTTTAGACAAGCATAAAGTTCATGAATACAACAAGCTGTTGAAGAACACTGAGATTAGAATGAGTTAATCCAAGCATACTAAGTAACTGCATGTATAATACTAAAAAAAAAGTATTTAAAGAAGATAAGTGAACAGGAAAATAATCATTGTCAGGAGATTTCAGCAATTTGTGGTAAATACCTTATTTGAAAGTATTTAAAGTGTATTTGAAATACATACAATAATCATTAAAAATATAATAGGATTAAAACCAAACCTAATCTGCATATTTACTACATAAAAAGTAGCTAGAAGTCCATAAGAATGGTGAAGTTAGCTCTACAGAATGCTGTTGTCTTTAAAAAGTAGCCAGCTTGCTTGAAAATTTATGCCTTTTGCTGCTTCAGTAGTTCAACTGCCATTTAGAGCCATACTAAACCTATGCAGGGAAACCTTCAAGTATTTTTATGAACTTCTTTTACGTAGTTATTGCAGTTCTGTTCTGCAGTTGGGTTGCCAGCAGAGAACTGCTNGTGGATAACGTGCAAGATACTTTGTGTTCTGCATATCTGGGGGTTTAAATTTAAAATAGCTCCTGTTTCGTGATTGCTGTATGATATAAAAAAACCAACTACTAGCTGGGACGTGCGCAACTGGAGGAAATTGATGTCTCTCTTGAAAAGTACCCAATTTCTTATCATTCTCTTCTTTATCCTCCTTTACCTTCTCATAAAAATACTGGATTGCTTTAATTAATGCTTTAGGGTGTGATTTCAAGGATAATGGGTTTTCTTGGAAAGCTTATCCACGTATTTCATAAAGTTTGTCTGTTATAGATGCAAAAGTTAGTATTTCAATACTTTAGAATTTTGGGGGAATATAGACAAAAAACTTCATGTACACAGCAAAAGTGTTTCTGACTTTCTCTATTCTTCACGCTACAGTCGTCTTCTCTATACAGTGATCCAGTAGCAACAACTAGGAGTTACAGGGTTAGTACAACATAAAACAATATCTTGCTTATCTTTAAATTTTTGAATGGCTCTGAGAAATATAAAATTACACTTTTCTTCATAGGTGTCTCCTTCTGTAAAAACTGGTTTGATAAGAAGTATCAGTTGGGTTCGTAAGCACTGTTTGCATGGTTGCCTTGAACTTTTGTTCTGTAGTCATCAGGCTTGGCAGTATTATATTATTATTATTATTATATTATTATTATTATATTTTTCCATATTTTTAAATAAAGTTGCAGCTTATGTGTGTCATTTTGTGGAGGCTTTCAGTTTAATGCTTTTCATGTTGTTAAATTGCCTCTTCTAAAATATTTTAGCAGTTGCTGGCTTAATGATTCTTTTTTTTAGACAAGCATAAAGTTCATGAATACAACAAGCTGTTGAAGAACACTGAGATTAGAATGAGTTAATCCAAGCATACTAAGTAACTGCATGTATAATACTAAAAAAAAAGTATTTAAAAAAGATAAGTGAACAGGAAAATAATCATTGTCAGGAGATTTCAGCAATTTGTGGTAAATACCTTATTTGAAAGTATTTAAAGTGTATTTGAAATACATACAATAATCATTAAAAATATAATAGGATTAAAACCAAACCTAATCTGCATATTTACTACATAAAAAGTAGCTAGAAGTCCATAAGAATGGTGAAGTTAGCTCTACAGAATGCTGTTGTCTTTAAAAAGTAGCCAGCTTGCTTGAAAATTTATGCCCTTTGCTGCTTCAGTAGTTCAACTGCCATTTAGAGCCATACTAAACCTATGCAGGGAAACCTTCAAGTATTTTTATGAACTTCTTTTACGTAGTTATTGCAGTTCTGTTCTGCAGTTGGGTTGCCAGCAGAGAACTGCTTTGGCTTTGTGCATGTTCTTCAGAAAACATTACAAGATCCAGGGAGAGAACGAGACCATAATGAGTGCTTTTACGTGTTATTCTAATATAGGTATAATTCTAATTTTTACTAGAGATCTCTTCATAGGTAAGGGGAAAGCAGCATGAGACTATATCTTTTTGTTTGTTTTGGCTTGGTTTTTGTTTTGTTTTGGGTTCTTTTTGGCCCAGAGACTTGCACCATAAAATCATTTAAGTTGGAAAAAGACCTTTAGGATGGCGTCCAACTGCAATGCATTCTCCTTCAGGAAAACCTGCAAATGCAAAGACAGAATAAAAGTGATAAATAGACAACATAGCCTCACTTCCCAGGGTGGATTAGAACTTCTAATGCCTGCAGAACACTGAAAAACAAATTGTAATTTAAGTATTTAATTTCATTTTCTTCTGAAAATAGTTAAGATTTGCTGTTTTTTAAAAACTATTGGCAATTTTTCAAGAGAATTCTTAGATTTATATTTGGAAGTAGACATCTCTAATATTAAAAGGAAATGCTGCTGCAAACTTTTAAAAGTTGTGTGTTATGGCAAAAAGTAATGTTAACTGGAAAACGCATTTGTGGGATTAGGTAAAATACAGTACGTAAGAAGTACAGCATGTAAGAGTGTGGCATAATTATTTCTGAGACTGAATATAAATGCTATTTCACTCCCCATTTCTCAGGCATCTTTGTGTGGTGATGGATTACGTAGCTCCCAGAGTTCTCGCACTGTAAGTGTAGTAGGCTTTGGTTTGTTTCTTTCATTACGTTTTGGGTTAGTTTTTTTGTGGAAACAACTCTATGAAAATTGTGAAAAAATCCTTCATAATTTTTCTTTAGCCATCCGAGTACAGTTATTCTTCAAGATCGAGCTCGGTGCGCAGCAGCCCTGTGGTGAGCGTCCTTCTTGCATGACGTGCCGAGTGCCGTGCTACTAACGCGCTGTGGTGATGAGTGTGTGCCACGGGCAGCCTTTCACTGGCCAATACACACAGCCAGTTTTTCAGTTTCACATCAAAATAATGTAATTTGTCAGAGATGCAGTTTTTAGCAAGATGTAAAGTTTTAGCAGGAAGGCAGTAGAGTGTAGAAGCAGTAAGGAATATGCTTTTCTAAACATATTTAAATGTTTGTAATTGGAAGCAATTGGCAACTGGGGGGTACTTGGCACATTGTTGGAGTTACCACCTTGTGTCCCAGTTGGGCAGGCACAACTGTGGCTACAGTTTGTGCACAAAGCCTTTCTTTTTGGGAAAAGGAATACAGCAGACTTTGTTAGGTAAGTAGGTTAGGGTATGTAGCTAGGTTATTTTTATGGTGACCACTATTCAAAACTGAGGGAAATTTGGGTTTGGATTTGCATTGTGTTAAAAGGGTGGCTTTTGTGTTGCAAAGTGATTTCTGACATAGTTCTACCCCCTTTTTCTGCTGCAAAACAACTGGCACAACTGCTCATTTCTCACCCTACCCAAAAATGTAGATCAGTGTTCTGGTACAGGTTAAAATAATCTGTCCTGTTTTAATTTTTTACCTAATCTTAACAGCATTACAGAGACTAAAGAAGACCAGATGTATCAGACTGAATGGTTTTAGCTACAAGAGATGTTTTTGAGGGTGTAGGAAAAAGAAGGTTATTTTTACTTTATGAAGTTCCAAAACCGAAGAGAGATTAAATTAACATCTGTATCTAAAGTCTCTCAAACTGTGAAAGTAACTACTTGTCTCCTGATTTTCTCTTAACATTAAGATTCATTTCTTAAAAGTGCTTAATTTAATCATATATGGGAATATAGATGCCAGATCTCAGATACATATATATGGTACAGTAATGCCAAGGTATCATTCGCTTGCACTAGTGAACGTTCAACAGAGTTCAAAGTATTTGTTGAATGAAATAATTCAATCATAGAATGATAGAATGGTCAGAGTTGGAAGGGACCTTTAAGATCATCAAGTTCCAACCCCCCTGCCATGGACAGGGACACCTCTCCCTAGAGCCGGTTGATCCAAGCCCCATCCAACCTGGCCTTAAACACTTCCAGGGATGGGGCATCAACAACTTCCCTGGGCAACCTGTTCCAGTGCCTCACCACCCTCACAGGAAAGAACTTCTTCCTAATATCTAATCTAAATCTCCCCTCTTCCAATTTAAAACCTGAATTTAAAACCTAATTCTGAAAAAAAGGTATTGAGCAGATAAAAGTAGAAGTTCTTATGGTTAATATTTTGGTTTCACTCTGGGTAGTGCATTGGAAGCAATTGGAAATTGGAAGAGAAACCAGGAGAGAAGATGGAAACAGTAGAAAACCCTGGAGAAACACTGCATGCTGCATTTCCATCTTAAGCTGTGTCAGTTTTGATAAAACCACTGAGAAAGATTAAAAGTGCAAGAGGTGGAACAGTAAGGTTCTATCAGACATACTCACTTTTCAATAGCAAAGATGCGTTGGTTGTGAATGAGGAAGTGCAGTGTTGTCATAGATTGTAGCCCTCAGGTGGGTTATTCTGTTGCTGTAAGCGTAATTCATATAAGCAGAATTCTGTTCAGCATCTTTATACTCTGTGAAATGCAAGCGAAATAAGAAAGTTTAGCCAACTCTCTGACTTGAAGATTTGTTATTTAAAGAATATAAAGATACTATTTAAAATATAGATATAATTATAGCTAGAAAATTCTTTGTGAGGGAAATAAAATGTTGATTAAGAAGTGACAGAAAAGTCCAAATTCTGTAGCCCTAGACACGCATAATCCGAGACAGGTGTTGACCAGCAAGCTGGTTTTTATGTAACTGGTCACACTTGCATAAAAAAATCTCACTGTCATTTAGTCGGAATGAGATGAGGCTGCCTCGCTTGTGTGCTTCAAGTACGAAGAAATTACGAATTATTTTTAAAATAGGATAAGGAAAGTATGGTTTTTAACTGCTCATTTAAAGATTTTTCTTTCATGAATCACTTTTAAAACTAAATGTAATGTTCACAGCAACCTTCTGCCTCTTGAAGTAGAATGTTATCGATGCAACACTTCTGGTAAACCTGCTCTTCTCATTGCTGTCTTTAACACGCATGTTTGCTCAGTGAAATATTTTGCTTGAAGTCTGTATGACTGTAATGACTGTGAGGTGGTTAGATTTACTTTGCCTTTATATTTACCAGTGATGTGTACCATTAGAATCTTTTCCTCACCTTTTTTAGTGCCTGTCTGACACAGCTTTCAGGGGAGTAAGCTTCTTTTCTATTGCAAGGCCTCTTAAAATTATGGATGAGAGGAAGCCCAGATCATATTCATAATTAGTAGTGTTGGGGTTGTGTTGATTTGAAGACAAGACAACATTTGTGGAGAAAAGTAACTTATTTATCAGCTTCTGATTCTGTAATCTCTTTTTATGATACAAAGACCTTTTTATAAAAAAATATAACTTCTGTATTTTGTATCTGGCATTATATTAGTACTAAACCTTTTTGTATCTCCGATTGTAGCGTTTTATATGTCTTTAAATGAAGAAAATTAGTAATAGATGTTCATTGCCTTTAGATACTGTAAACTACAAGAATAATGAACGTGTGAAGAGAGTTTACAAACAATATATAAGCTGGCTAAAGTAGGCGTATCGGTGTGGCACGTTTTATTCATGGAGACACATTTGAAATAGCAAAAATCTAAAAGAGTAAGATTTTTACAACCGTTAAACTGTTAGAAAACACAGAATAAAGTTAGGATTTTAAGTTAAGATTTCCTGTTTGTTCTTTTAAAATAAACTCCTGTTCACTTTGGTATCATCTTCAGTTTTCTCTCACTCTTCTCCTTATCTTTTTGAAGTACTGTGATTTTTCTGATCAAAGCGAAACTGCTGCTGACTATTTCAGTCGTTCCAACCGCAGGGGAAGCATTGTTTCCGATGCAGACGATGTCCAAGGTTTGAACAGTGTGAGTGTAATGCTTGTTGTTATACTGTGCTGAACACAGCAAACTTACTAACATTGCATCAGCAGTCGGCAGCAGCTTGATGGGGTTAAGAACCAAACTCCATACTTGCGGGGGGCAGCAGCTTGGGGGGGCCAGGGGAGCCGGTGCAAGAAGCTGGAGGTTAGCATTGCACTCTGATGGTTTACAGCAAGGTGGGAGAACCTCCATCCTCTGAAGCTGGTGAGATTCAGGTAGATGAAGCCACAGGCAGCCTGGGCTGTTGGTAGCAGTTCTGCTGTGGAAGGTGACTGCTAGAGTACCCTTGCAACCACTGTTGCTGTGATTCTGTGTTTAGGTGATTTAATGTTTTTACAGTGCCATGTAACTTGTGCTGTGATAGTGCCACAGTGTTAAAGCATGATGTAGACCAGTCATTTCTCCAGCTTAAATCTTCCTCCTGAGAAACCTGCTTTTCTGAAGTAAATGCTTTGCTAAACCTAAAAGTGGAGGCTGAGACTGGCAATCGTGGTACCTTCTCAGTTAATTTTATTACCAATATAATAATAATTATATTTTATTGGTTTCCAAAATTATATTTGAAGTTGCTCTAAAGGGATAGTTCAGATCCATTGGATCCTAACATCATTTTGCCATCACAATGGTGACACATTTGCCACTTAGAATTTCAGAACGTCATTGGAGATGGTGAGTTTGCCATGGAAAAGTAGTGTTGCTTTTGGAGAAACCACAATAAAAGGGAGAAGAAAGAGCTTGTAAAGGAACATTTGTTCCTGCTGTGGTTGTAGCAGACTTCCAAACCTCTAGTTCCTGGGTAGGAAGAGAAACAACTGTTTTTGGAGAAGCCAGACATTTGAGATGCCATACTCAGTGTCTCCTGATTGTTTTAGGAAGTATGGCAACATGTTAATGTCTTAATTGAATTCCACCTGTTTTGATCCATTAAAATGTAGGAAGTACAGAAATCAACAATATAAGTGTGCAATATCAGTTTCGTAAATAAGAAGAGGGTTTGGTAGTTCTTTTGCTTAGGCTTCAACGTATAAAATATGAAAAGAAGTTATGTTGTAGGTTGCTGCTAATTAGTGCACTTTAGCTATGGGCTTTTTACCAGAGTTGGGTTTGTCCTAATGTAATTCCAGGTTTCACCGAAGAGGTTGAAGGAACAAATGTGTTTTTCTCATAACTAGGACCTTCACACTGGTGTCACCAATTTGTCTGAAGTGCACTTGCATGAAGTTTTGTGTTTGTTAATGCCACCAAGTGTCGCAGTCGCTACTGTTTTGAAATTTAAAATAGCAAAACGTGTTTTGTTGATCACTTTTTTTCTTTACAACCATTCATTTATTTTCCAGTTGAGGTAAAAACTAGTAATTCAGGCCGAATGTTTGTTTTTCCTGTCTTGCTCTATGCTAACTTATGGAATATCTTTTTTTTTTCTATAGTTTCATTTTTTGTTCTTAAATATTTCTTAGTATCTTTAAGCAGAAGATGGTGTTTCAGTAGTCCCTCATTGCAAAACGTGTATTGTGATCACTTTCCCTTTACTCTTTCAGCTGGAAGAAAAGAGTGAAAAATCACATTCAGAAGTATTTTCAAGGGTAAGAGTCTTTCATTTAAAAATTACTGAAAGTCTGTGTTAAGCTGTAAACTTACAAATGTCAAAATAGTTCTAAAAGTATAAATGCTGTGTGTTCTTAGTAGAGTGTATTTCAGTCATTTTTGAGAGCTAGCAAAGAGGTATTTTTGGACCAGTTTTCTATCCACAAAAGTAAAGCTTTTTTTATTTCCCAGGGAAATAACTTTATTCTTTAGTTTACTTTTAGCAAGTACTAGTTTCTTACAGGGTCTTTTTTGTGTGAGAAATAACTAGCAGGAAAGGTTGAATTTCAAGAGGCTAGGGCTATAAAAATTCATCTGCTAGATTGCACTGGAGACTCGCCACTCTCCTGGTGGCAGAAATTAGTTTTTAGACATACTTTAAGCTTCTACAGTTTTTCAGCAGTAACAGCCTCCTTATGTGAGTCTTCTGGACAGAAAACTCAAAACTGTAATGTTATGGTAACTGATAAGTCATCAAAGAGAAACAGACGTTTCTCCAAGAAAAAAACATAAGTACTGGGAAATCATGAGTGGAAAAATCTGTCTATAAGCTAGTATTAAGAAATGGTAAAAATGAGAGAAAAGGCTGTGAGACTGTGAAGAGTAATGTCAAGAAATGGCACCGTGATTCCTGACCCAGTGTCTCTCCCTTTTGAAGCCATCATCTCGCAATTCAGTGAGTGTGACTCCTCTGAGTGGCAACTCATCCAGGAGAGGAAGTGGAGACACGAGCAGCTTGGTGGATCCTGATGCCTCTCTCAGTGAATTACGGGTAAACTCTGTTTTCAGAGAATTTGAGGCTAGTTTAAAATTGTGCCTGTGATTAGGAGGGATTTTGCTTTGCTACAGAACTTTCTGTTTCTTAGTAGCAAGAAAAAGTTATGAGGATGTAATTTTTAATCATAAAAAATTGCTGTATTTATCTTGGTGATGGTATTTGTTGCGTTGATAAATATTTATGGTGCTAACAGTTTAGCTCTTATTAAAATAGGACTTTGTCAAATTCTGTCCTATTTGAGATGGCTTAGATTCAGAGATACAAATAAAATCTTAATTTCCATCAAATTATTGTGAATTAATGGTAATTTCTGTGAATTATTGCAGGCTTTGGTATTTGACAGAACTGCATGTAAACCTTTTTAATGCTTTTTTTGACTATAAATGACTTCCCCATGCTACTTATGCAATGGTTCATTCCTATATCCTGCAGGAGATCTATGATCTTAAGGACCAGATACACGATGTAGAAGGGAGATACATGCAGGGACTTAAAGAATTAAAGGTATCAGGGCTCCTCCCTCGCATGCATTCTGTGTGGGTATTTTTGGGTAACAGAGATACCACTGGTTCCACTAACTATATAAGGCTTTACTAACAAGCTTTTAAATTTCTCTAAAGCGTGTATATAACTCTTAGGGTGATGCTCTCTATGCATTAAATTTTGTCATGTGAGGAAATCGTTCAGATATGATGTAAATGTACATGAAATAATACTTGTTCATTATTTGGTTTGTTAAATTAGTACTAAACTTTCATATTTTTAGCAGCTGTTTCTGGTAAGATGAGAGGTTTAATTTATATTTTTCAGATTTTTGTTAGCAAGTAAATGGACATTCAAAATAAGTGCTACGTACTGAATGGGGAAGGAAGAAATGGGATATAGTGATGATAAAGAATCTAAGAAATGAAGAATTAGTCTTCCACGTTTCAGCAAGTACTACATCTCCCAAAGTAAAACCAAAGTAATAATTTTGGAAGATGTGCTGAAGCAAATCTGGGCAGGCATATTGCTTGCAAGAGAAGATCAATTTTGCTTTAGTGCTTGTTATTATGGAAGATTCTTTATGCCTATCGTTCACGTTCCCATTAGCTTTGTCTAAACTATAGGTTGGTGTTTTCAGTATTAGGTTAATGAGATTTGTCCGTATTTGGCTTGTTTAAATTAGTATCTATGTTTTTCTTCTGTAAGCTTTCACACAATTAAGTCTGCATTTAACTTGTAGATTGATTATTTTTCCCTTTCCTATGTTGAAGTGAAAACGAATACAGCAAATGATGTGGCTTACAAATCTTTTCCAGGGTATTTGTTCTGTTCTCTTTCCTGGACCTAATTGTGAACAGTTCCATGTAAAAGTAAAGAGACCTATCTGCATTTGTCTTATATCTATATAGAGACTCCTTTTAATGACTGCTGCTTGTACTAGAGCACGTAGCAGTGATGGATTTAACAGCTTCCTTGAATTTCCTTGATTAAGCCACATGTTAGATGGCACAGTAAAGAGAAAATAGGTAATTTGAGCTGTTCAGTGTAGTAGAAGTTCTTTTCTTCAGAAGACAAGTAACCTTGAATCTGAGAGTCACGTGCTCAGATCTTGTTGTAGTCGTATTGCATTACAAATATTAAAAGGACTTTGAAGAGCAGAAGAATACAAGATTGTTAGACATAGATTGTACTAAATTTGAATATAAGATTGCATCCTATTTGCAGAATGGCTGCAGTTCTCTTGCTTTTGCACACTTGCTAGCATCTCCTGACACTTGTTCTGGCTCATTACTAATGCACTATTGTCTATTGTAATCCATCACAGTCACCAAAGGGCACGAGTGTACGATGGAGAGTAAGATCCTGATCTCTGCTCAGCTTACAAAATTGAATTGCATTTTATGCTATTCTTAATACTGAAGAGTTTGTTCCTCGGCTAGTTTGCATTCCGTAGCCGTTCTTTAAGAAACACACCTAAGTAGGGAAGTACAGCCTTTTTGTCAGTGTAGCAGTTCTGTCTTGTGTGTGTTAGAAGAGTTACTGGGATACCTGCCTTTGCACTTCTTTTTAAGTGTTTTTTTCAGTGTTTGAAAGTGATTTGTAATTACGCTCCCTTCGTATCTCTGGTTGCCCATCCCTTGTGCTGTTAAGAGTTTGTTTTTTTTACCTGGCTGTAAACCTGCTGGGTGTCAGCAGAATAAACTCTTAACGTGGACAGTTCTGATTTAGTTGGGTCTACAAAGTTTTCATTTCTCAGTCTGATTTGGTTTTGTTGATTCTTTTATATTCCTCTGCCTAAACGAGAAAGTAATCCTCTTTCTTTCCTCAAAATGTTTCTTTTATACAGTTAACAGAGCACTCTCTTGATGTTTGGGTTTAATCCTCCTGTTCTAGCCAAGCAGGCTAATTTACATAGCCCTTTGCCTATACTGATAGAATTATGGGTGGTATTTCTCCATAGCTTTAGGTATCTGCAGAGCCTTACTATCCATTTTCATTCTAGTTTTTTCCCACTGATATTCCCACCCTTAGGTGTCCCACTGTCTCATGCAAGTGTTTCAGAAATCCTTCCAAATCAATATTATTTCTCACCAAACTGGAACATTACTGAAACTGTGTGGAATTCTTCAGCCAGAGGGAACATGTATAATACTTTACTTGAAACAAAGGGAGAGTTTCAAAGAAGTGTTAGCAGTCTTTCCAGCTTGTAATTGGTAGGAGATTCTTGGGCATAGCTTGGTTTCTTTCTGGGGCGCAATTCTCTCTCTTCTGTCTCAAAATCTGCAGATTTTCCCCCCTGTTAAGCTGTTGTCCTTTAAGGCTGGAATACTGGAGCACAGGGTATGCAGAAGAGGCTGAGACAACTGGATTTAAGAAGTTTTGAGGGGTGGTGGTGGCAGTCTCGTTGCTATTTTCAGCACAGATCTCCTTTGGAAAGGGAATGGCTTAATAGTTCTTTTTCGGTTCTAAAATCTGGACACTAATTTTAGAGTGAAACTCGTTTTGTGCATTTTTAAAAGCATGCGTATTGAAATCACTGCATGTTTAAAAGGGGCTGGAGTGCTGGTTCTCACAGTGTTTGAGTGGCTGACATTTGTTACAGCGCTGAGATAATAGGATAGAATTACTTTGGTAAACAGAATTACTTAAGAGGGTATAAAGGAAGACACGTGTGCACCTTCAGGTAGAGAATCAAATGTGAACGAATCTTTACTTGCTTTTTTTAAAAATCTTAGTAAGAAATAGGAAGGCAAAATGTCAGCTTACACAGAGAAACTGCATTGCTTTAAAAAGGTGACTACCATAAAACTTTGTCTGAGGTAGAGAGCACTACTTGAATGATGAGCAGTAAGTTAAAGCTACTCTTAGAGATTTCTGTGATCTTTTTTAGTCATTTAATTTGTCTGAGCGCTCGCTCTTGGGTTTCTTGCCTCATTCAAGAGAGTTTCTTGTGCATGCACTGAAAATACAACAAAAGCTGTGGTATTACTGCTTTATCCCTGTGAGTGAAGTTGGGCAGGTAGCAGAGTAGAAAATCTACGTGGAATACTATATTGTAATTTTCATACTGTCATAATATTTTTTAATTGCTGTGTATGGTTTTACCTGAACAAAGGAAATTGAACTGTGAATTGGCATTTCCAAAGACAACAGACCAATAATAATTCAGAAATAAAAAATGGTTGTGTAATTTTACTGCATAACAGCACTCTTTGGGTTTCTGGTGGTATTTTAACATTATAACATTGCATCAAACAGATAGGCTAATACAAGCCTTTCTACTGTTTATAGGATTCACTAGCTGAAGTTGAGGAGAAGTACAAGAAAGCCATGGTCTCCAATGCTCAACTAGACAATGAGAAAAACAACTTAGTTTACCAAGTGGATACTCTAAAGGACGTCATCGAGGAGAAAGAAGAACAGATAGCAGAGTTCTATAGGGAGAATGAAGAGAAGTCAAAGGTACTGATTTTTGACACTTTTTTTTCTCTCATTAGAAAGAGAAAGCTTAGAAGCCTGGACTGCTTACTAAGAACAATTGGAAAACCTTTTGGATTAGCAGAAAAGTCTGTCTATCTCAGTGACCAAAGATGTTTTGAGTATTGTGTTTCATTTTTTAAAAAGAAACAAATACCAAGCACTTCCCCCCAAAAACACAAATTGGCAAACCAACCATCGCCCTTCCCAAAACGAAGCAATCTGCAGAACGTGGAGTTGAATAAGACATGTTTAGTCCCACTTTTTTGGAAAAGGAAGATGTGTGAGGCAGCTCTTTCCAGCAATATTTAGATAAATTTGTTATCCAAGCTTTTCTCATTAATACCATGCTTAAACTTGTCCTTAAACACCTTAAACACCGTCTTTTCTCTCTACTCTGAACTTTATTTAATAAAATCTTCTCCATGGCAAATGTCTGGAGAACTTACCTAAAAGACTGATTCTGTGGATTTTAGCCACTTGGTAGGTAGAATTGCTCAAATTGTTGCGGTAATTGCTTAGATAATTTTAAGTAATATTACTAACTTTCTAAACTTTATATGAGTGTCAAATGCAAAATAAATTTAAAAATCATTGATTTATTTAATACAGGAATTGGAAAGACAGAAACACGCGTGCAGTGTTCTACAGCATAAGCTGGATGAACTTAAAGAGGGCCTTCGACAGAGAGACGAATTGATAGAGGTATGTTCATATGAGAGAGTGCATGATAGAACTTGTGCAAATAAATGCGGTGTAAGATTTGAATGGGAACAGCCATCCTACACAAAATGAGCTCAGATATTATTTCATGTTTCTAGGAAAGAATTTGTCTTGTTTCAACGGGTAGAACTTAAGCTGTCAAACTCTCAATTTATAAAGTTGAAAATGTGTATTCAGGGCTTTCAGATGTGTAAGGCCCTGAATTCCTGTGAGAATCTTGGTTCTCTCATGAGTGTTACTTGGGTCTTTCCTTCCTGGTTTGGGCAGAACCGTTTGAATGACCAAAGTCTTTTTGGCTAGCTGGAAGTTCTGATGCATGAGCAATACCAAATACTATTATTTGCCTTTCCCAAAAATTTCCTTTTCAGTTATTTCAGGTTTTTGTGAGCATCAGCTTCTGAAGTTTGTGGTAGTGAATGTTTGTTTGCTTGCCAGTCAAGCATAAATACAGCGGCACTGGTCAGCCTGTTACTGGGTCATAGCCATGTCACTGGGAGCATGATGCGTTACTGTCTTTCCCCCTCTTCCTCCTCTGCTTTTCCTCTCTCCCTCCTTTGATTTCTTTCCAGAAGAAATGTTCTTTAAAATCCCAGAGGTCTTATCAGTCTTAATTTTAAAATGGTCTGTAAAGATAGGTACTGTCAGCAATGTGTAAGTGTCCATTTCCCATTAATTTTGGTTCTAGTACTGTAAGTTGTAGTTTAATTAGTACATCATTTTCCCCACTGCCTTCTGGTTTCAGTAAAAATTTATTACCTTAAGTGTATGGGCCAAAGTTTCCACTATGACTTGTAGTGAAGCTCTGTAATACTGCATTTCGTTGATTCCTTTCCTCGTTACATTCTTGTGCTCTCCAGGCAGTAGTACAGGAACCCCAGCAGAATTTTGAAAAGTCCCAGATGTGTTAGGGTTACTGAGAAAATAATATCCCTTATGAACTGGAGTTGATATGACCTACTAGTAGAAGAGAAGGAGTAAAATTAGCCCAAGAAGTGGCATTTTGCAGATTATTGCTGACAATCAAAAACTTGGCAAATTCTGGTTGTAACTTTTGCTTACTCTGAAGAAAAAAAACAATTCATACTGTCTTCTTTGGTGGTGGTTGTTTGGGTTTTTTAAAAAGTATGTGAATCAAGACTATATAACAGATTTTTCTGGGATGTTTGCTTTGGTAGAATGTTGATGTGTGTTGAATATTCCCCAAGTGTGTAATCCTCTCAAAGCTACAGTTGGCCCCAAATTTACTATTTATTTAGTAACTTCTCCAGCTCTCAACGCCAACGGCTAGTTCAGCTGAAGCCATTTAGTTTTTTTGCAGAAAGACATGGTCTTCCATTCCCACATGTAAAATCAAGGTCACTCATGAGGAAGGCAAAAAATTATCTCTAGCCCTAAAAGTTCTTATATCATTGTCAATTATATGAACGTAGCAAAGAATTTTAGCTACATTTGCAGGACAAACAGCAAAATGGAATCTTAGATAAAAAGTAGAAGCACACTTGATACATATGAATACAGTACCAGGAAGCAGTCAGCAGCCATGTGTCACTCCCTGCATTCTTGGTTCAAAATGCCTTCATTATACTTTCAAGAAGGCTTTTCTTTTTGTAAAATATTAATAAAACCACTTCTTAACATAAGTCTTCACTTCCAAACAGGACTTGAGAGTATCTGGAAATCAGAGTAATTATTTTCCTAAAGAAAGGATGTTGTCCCCAGTCTGCAATGGAAACTGTTACTAAAGAAAATCAACTCTAGTTGCAGTAAATCCTCCCATCAATATTAAGGGATTAATTACCATTCTCTTGCAGAAATTTGTAAGGGGAAAATTGTTGTACTTAGTAGCACCCTTTTGCTTTAACTTCATGCTCATAAACTCTTTGGTTGACTTTTGCTATTTAATTTCCTTTATCTGTTTGGTGTTTTCTTTTTTCATTTCCTTACTTCTATTTCCTCTTTTATTTTTCCCTCGTCCTATTTACTACAGGAGAATCAGCGCATGCAGCAGAATATAGACTCCATAACCAAAGAGGTGTTTGATCTCCAGGAGACAGTTAATTGGAAAGATAAAAAAATAGGGGTATGAAACAAGGCGGGGGGGGGGGCGGAGGTATTTTTTAATTTTAGTAGTAGATGGCTGCTCCCCAACTCCCCAGGGAATACTGTGTGCTCCAAAGAAATGAAGGCCACTCAATTTAAATATTTAAAACATTTTGCAGTTTTTTCTTCTTTAGGAAATAAGTTCCACTTCATTTTTACCTGCATAATGATGAATAGTGCTAACTAAATCTATCAGATAATAAACATACAAATACATACAATTCTATAATTTTTTTACAAAATACTTTTTTAGCTGTAATCAGAGCTTGAAAAAGCCATTACTTCCTTATTCTTAACAGGTGGAAAAATTGTCTTGGTCTGCTTGTTGATCTGATTTTTAAAGCTTTTATTGTCTTTAAAGGCAAATGCAGTTTCCAGAACTCAAACAGTTTAATCCTTGTTTGACGTCTGGCTCCTGCCCCTGTCCTCATCCTAATTGGTGTAACAGTTAGTGAGTTTTAAAATGTCCTGCTTTCCATTGCCTGGACTAAGAGAGACAGAAAACCTAGGGAGCTGCAGGAGCTAAGGCTCCAAATGCAGAGAAACCTTAGTGACTATTTGTAGATGGTGCTTGCCTTTGGCATTCCTAGTGCTAAAAAAATATGATCTTGAAATGACTTCTGCAGCCAGACTTGAACATTCCTTGATGGCTCTTCTGATCCCACTAGGGCTGGTTAGTTTGGATGCAACACTGAACCAAGGTGATACCACAAACGAAATAACACCAAGTTACCAATTCATGGGATTGAGAGTTGGAGTCGAAAGGGGTTGCATGGGACCTCTTGAGGAGCATCTATAGGGCTCCTGCATTGGAAGGAAAGTGGTAGAGGAAGAACTGAGTTGGTGCACACTCTGCAGCTCCTGTAGATCAGGCAGTGTCTGTCAGCTTTGCCTCTGGGCAGCACAGAAGTGCCAAAACTGCCTGAGAGTCAGCCTGGTGCTCGGTGATGGGTATGTGGCTCTGAATCTGTGGATGTTCTGGGCTGCAGTAGGCTGCTGAGGCTGGATTATCTGGACAGCCTTTGGAAGGGGTCATCTGCCTTTTAGTAACTCTAGAGTTACTAAATGAATTTTGACATTTTGACCAAATTTTGACATGCAGGCTTCTTGGAAAATTGCTGCATTTGCTGGAGTTCAAGTTACTTTGAAAAGTTATCTTTTAACCCTTGGTGTCTAGTTAAAGAGCTCCGTTATCCTGCCTTTATTCAGTCCATATTTATTTCATGTTTCAGCCCTGCAACCCATACTGCAATCCTCTCTTCCATCATAAAATAATATTTCAACATTTTTGTTTACTTCTGAACATTATTCTGAAAGTTTTTTTATCTCTTTGTTCTTTTCATACTTCTCACCTTTGTCTGCTAGGCTGTCCCAATTCATGCAACTTAATTGTGCAAGCATTTATTTGTTGTTGCTGTTGAATACATTGCTCAAGTTAGTACAGGGATGTATCACCTATCTAATGTTGAAAGAACTGGCTACTAGCCAGACTGCCAAGGAACATATGTTTTCCTTTAGCCAAAATTTTCCTGCCAGTTTCTGTGTTTTTGTAAACACCATAACTGGATTTATCCAAGTTTTTATTGTTATACTGTCTTGGAGTTGAAATTTCTTAGTCCTTAAAATGTTAAAATGCTGCTATCTTTTCTTTCGCACTTCCATTACCTAGAAATATCTAGGTATTTTTCTTAGCTCACAGTTTTTGAGTCTTTCTCCTCAATACTGAGTAATTTTGCTGGTTTTTCTTTTTTTAACTGTATTCCAGCTTCAGCAGTCTCTGAGGAGCTTCTCAAAGGAGCAGTTGAGAACTGGAATTGTAACCTGGTTTTGCAATGTGTGCGAGACTGCTGCAACCTCACAGGAGGAAAAAGGGAGTCAAGCAGGGCTTGAGATGGCAGGAGTCTGTTGTACACCTGCCTTCTGATATTGTCCTGTCTCTATAAAGTGATTGAAATTTGCAGTTGTATTTGGTCTTACAGTTCAGTGTCCTCAAGCTGATCCAGTTTAACTTCCAGGTTATATTCCTGAAATATGCAGCTGTTTGCTTTTAAGTGGCTCCAAATTGTATGTGCTTTGCCAACTTGGAATTAGCAATGGCATGTCTGAGTTTTACGTAGATTTTGTCAAGGTTTTTGGAATATTTAGAAAAGAGGACCCCAGACAAGTGATCAGATTGTCATACGAGTATGTTCAAACCTGTGCCTGCAGAGCTTAGTTGTCCTAATGATTTCTTTATTATTTTTTTAATTCCCTCCTGCTGCACAATAGAAAAATTGCTGGAGTGGCTCTAACACAAAGTCCATGTCACGTATCATAACCCCGTAGCATACAAACACTGGCTGCTTTACTACAGTTTTTCAGCACTGAATAATGATTACTAGTCTCTCTCCAGGTAGAGACACATGATTATATCAGTTTCACTTCTTGCCTATTGGATTTTCTGGATTTCCAGCCCTTGTGCAGAGGAGGTGAGGGTAGAAAGGATGTTTTGGGAAGGTCAGCAGCACCTCAGGGTGCTGCCAAGCACACAGAGGATCTGTGTCTGCTGTGTGATTCTGGACCTTCATGTCTATTCTCTGAAGTGGGTGAACTTGCTTCCTTCTCCATCTCTGCTGCTCTTCTTCAAAAACAGGAAAGGTGCATGTTGTCCTGAAGTGGAACACAAAATGATGTCATGATTCTTCACGCTGTTTATAATGCAGTTACAGAGACCTGGAATGTGTTAGGCAATAAAAGGACATTTTATGAATTCTGAAACTTTGATGAGATGACTAGTGCTTTTGGGCAGGTTGAATTACCTATATTTTCAATATTACATTTGCACACTAATCAAATGCACTTCAATTTTTCTGTTGAAACTAAGGGTGATGCATTAAAGCATTGCTCTAGTGCACGAATGATAGATGATTGTTCAGATTCGGCACACTGCAATTGTTATATGGAGCAATTACAACGCAAAGCTGTACACCTTCATTTCTTCATATCAGTCCATTCCTAAACATGCATGAAGCTGGGTTTAGTGGGATCATTTTCATGGCAAAATGTCTGTATGCTTTAGCAGCTGCTGGATGGTCAGGAGTATTTGTAATGCATGCAGTGTTGAATTTAAATTGATTACTGGGATGCTGCCCAGTCAAGAGAAGATGTCCAGTTCACTGGCACGTATCAGCTCCAGCGTAGCTGGGCAAACCCGTCTGCATCCATATTGCACTTCTAGCTATAAAACAGCTTTGGTTTTAGTAAAGGGTGGCTGTAAAACTCAAGCAAGTAGTAAATAAACTAGTATTTGTAAGTGAATGACAGGCTTATATATCCAAGGTCTTTTATGAAGTAAGATTTCTACTTTGATCCCCTGCAAAAGGTAGAGAAATTAGTGTAATTAATGTAGTGTTTCAGGATCTTTGCCAGCTGAGTTCCAGCGATTTTCATTTGTGGCCACAGAGTGCCTGCATGGAAATCTACCAAAAACTGAATCCACTAGAAATTCTATTGTAGAATATACTAAGACTTGACAGGGAAAAAATTCCATCATGACCAATATGCAGCAATTAGGCTAGATATATGACTTGTAGTTATCAGAGATGTTTGCTTATATACCCCTTCTGATTGCTTTTACTGAGTTCTTTGTATTTATTTGTAGAAAATCTCTCTGCTGTCTGTCATATGCTTTTTCTCTGTGCCATTCTTTTTCTTGCTATCTGCCTGACCCCAGGCCCTAGAAAGACAGAAAGATTACTTTGACTGCATTAAGAATGAGCGAGATGAGCTCAGAGAGGAGTTGGCTGACCTGAAGGAAGCAATGAAGAGAGGAGAGGTATGTTGGGAAGAGTTGCTTTGGAATAACAGAAATCCAGGCACGGGGTGTGAAATCAAGGTCCATGAAGAAGAGGCAGAACGGTCACTGTTCTTGGGCAATCTCAGAACTGACAGGATAGGATAAATAGCCAAGTTTGTTGTAACTGTTTTGATCAACTTGAAAAGATTTTCTTTTTTTATTTAAATTTCTGTCCAATTGTATTTTAGCATGTATGAACAGAGGTTTTTTTCTTTTGTATTTTTAGAAACACGGATTAGTTATCATTCCAGATGGCACACCAAATGGGGATGTGAACCACGAGTCAGTGGTTGGTGGAGTAACAGTTGTGTCACAGGAAGCTGCCCAAGTCTTGGAATCTGCAGGAGAAGGACCACTAGGTAAAACACTTCCCGACATACTTAATAGAGTGTCTGAATCTCTGTTTCCCTCCTGTTCACAGTGGGTTGTGATTCACAGCCAGAAGAGATACCAATACCTGTGATGCTTCTGGAATAAATGCTTACACAACTTTCAGGACTGATTTTTAAAAAACTTTTTTTTTTCTCCTTACATTGAGTAAAAAGACAGATACATCTTTTGAGTTAAAAAAAAAAAAATTGTATATGCTTGGGTATTTGTAACTTAGATCTCTTGGTCTAATTTCTAATTTCAGAAAAAGCTTTGCCTAAGAATGCAACTTTCAGTTGTTGCATGGAAAAAACTTCTTGGGAATCATAGAATAGAATGGTCAGAGGTGGAAAGGGACCTTAAAGATCATCAAGTTCCACCCCCCTGCCATGGGCAGGGACACCTCTCCCTAGAGCAGTTTGCTCCAAGCCCCATCCAACCTGGCCTTAAACACTTCCAGGGATGGGGCATCAACAACTTCCCTGGGCAACCTGTTCCAGTGCCTCACCACCCTCACAGTAAAGAACTTCTTCCTAGTATCTAATCTAAAGTATGTAAAGTAAGTATGTATAGTCAACAAAAGAACCTGTGTTGTAGAAAGCCTTGTCTTGTATATTCTTTTCCCTGTCCTTAATATCCTTCTGCCTTTAGTAGTCCAAAGCAAGTGCAGTCTTTCGTCACGTTACAGAGGAGCTGTTAGTTGACATGTAAAGAAACCTCTCTGTGCACATGCATTATATTTGTACATAACATATAATAATACTTAGATTTTTTTGTTTTGATGGGTTTTAGAAGTGATGTCTGTTTCCACTGTGGCTCCATCATAGTGAAATACAGTTGTCTTTAGGCTTATTTACTGCCAAAAGTTAAAATTTCCAATGGAGCTGCTCTAATCTGAGCACTTGTTGCTTGACAGACTGTTTCGTAGCCATTACTGATCTCCTGGCTGATGGGAGGTATCACGACATTCCTGTATGTTCTTTCCTGAGGGCTGTTTTTGTGGTTTGAGAAGGCTTTTGACAAACTTTTGAAACATACGGGGAAGCTTAGTGCCTTCCCTGAAGAGACAGGAATCTTTAAGAGAAAGAAAAGACTATACAATCAGGATAAAATTTTGTGGAAAATGGCTGTTGAGGCAAAAACGTGTTTTAATATTAAGAAAAAATCCTACATTGAAGAACTACTAAACTCAGAGGTCTTAGTTTTAAAATTGTTACAGCAATAAAGGGTGTGATTATAATATTTTTCCCTTTTTTATGCTATTGACTCAAGGCTGGTATGTTGTTGTTTGTGAGATATCAAATTTTTATGCTCACAGTTTGAAGAACATTTTATTTGAAAGTGAACATAAAGTTATGAAAAATATATTCTTAGTCATAGATTTCTTTGGTTTTCATTTGGGTTCTTTGTATTTCAGATGTCCGACTACGAAAACTGGCTGGAGAAAAGGAAGAATTACTTTCCCAGGTAAAATACTCTTTTTGGAAATAGACATCTGTGTATCCTCTCGCAGACTGGTAACACATGAGCAGTAAACAAATATAAAGCACCAAAGGCACTTAATCAAATACTTAAACACTAAAGGAAAATAAAATGCTCCTTTCCTGGCTGGCTACCAGGGATTAGCAGCTCCTCTCACTAGTGTCCTTACCAACGTGTCTTTGACTTTTTGGTTGCTCAGGAACCCTCATTTCACTAACTATTTAGGTGAAATCTAACATGCTGCTGCCTCTGCTGCTGTTTCATGTACTTAAAGCTGTTCTTTCTTTTGCCTTAAGCAAGTAAATAGAAGTATATAAAAATGCATGTGCATATTTATCACTGTTAAAGTATTTGATTTATTATTGGAGTTTTCCAAGTATAACACCCATACCACTAATCTGTAGGGCAATTATTTTCATAAGAGTCAAAAAAAGTAGCTCCCACGTTTTTCATAAACTCCAGACAGAGGATGTAGCTGTGCTCTGGGAATCTGTCTTCCCTGACTACTGGAAAAATCCCAGGACAGCTGCTGTAGCATAAAATGGAACCATTTAATGTGCACAATGAGCTTGCCTGGAACTATTGCTTCCTGCTGGAGTAAAAGAGAGGACCCCAAAAAAGCTGTGGCCTATACTTTCTGCAAACTCATGAAGCATCTTAAAGAACAGGAAATCATTGGTAGGGCTCAGTACAGAGTTACCAAGGATAAATCATGCTTGACCAATAGCCTTCTGTGATGTTATAACTGGATGGCTGGATGAGGGGAGAGCAGCAGATGTCATCTCTCTTGACTTCAGCGAGGCTTTTGACACTGTCTCCCATAACATCCTCATTAGGAAATTAAGGAAGTGTGAGCTGGATGAGGGGCAGTGAGGTGGATTGAGAACTGGCTGTGTGACAGGACTCAGAGGGTTGTGGTTAATGGAGCAGGGTCGAGTCGGAGGCCTGTAACCAGTGGTGTGCCCCAGGGATCAATACTTGGTCCAGCCTTATTCAAGGTATTCATCAATGACCTGGACGAGGGGACAGAGCGTATCCTCAGCAAGTTCACTGATGATACCAAACTGGGAGGGCTGGTTGTCACTCCAGAGGGCTGTGCCACCATCCAGCGTGACCTGGAGAGCTTGGCAGAGAAGAACCTCATGAGGTTCAGCAAGGACAAGCGTGGGGTCCTGCACCTGGGGAGGAAGAATGCCAGGCAGCAATAGAGCTTTGGGGTGGANGGTGGCCCGGGTGGAACGCACTTGTGAAGAGAAGTATCTGGGGGTCCTGGTAGACAGGAAACTATCCATGAGCCAGCAACGTGCCCTTGTGGCCAAGAGGCCAATAGAATGCTGGGCAGTGTGGCCGGGGGGTGGAAGGAGGTCATTCTCCCCCTCTGCTCTGCACTGGGGAGGCCACAACTGGAATCCTGCCTCCAGTTCTGGGTTCCCCAGTTCAAGAATGACAGGGAACTCCTGGAGAGAGCCCAGCGCAGGGCAACAAAGATGCTGGAGGGATTGGAGCATTTCCCCGATGGAGGAAAGGCTGAGAGAGCTGGGACTCTTGAGCCTGGAGAGGAGAAGGCTGAGGGGAGACCTTCTTCATGCTCCCAAGGATCTGAAGGGTGGGTTGAAGGAGGATGGAACTGGAGTCTTTTCAGTGGTTCCCAGTGACACGATCAGGGCCAGCGGGCACAAGCTGGAACACAAGAAGTTCCATTGGAATATGGGGAGGAACTTCTTTGGGGTGAGGGTGTCCAGAGCCCAGGCAGAGGCTGCCCGGGGAGGGTGTGGAGTCCCCTTCTCTGGAGACCCGCCTGGATGCAGTCCTGAGGGATGTGTTCTGGGCAATCCTGCTTTAGCAGGGGAGTTGGACTGGATGATCTTGAGAGGTCCTTTCCAGCCCTGAGAATTCTGTGATTCCGTGATACTGTTCATTCTCTTCACTTGTGGTTAGAGTGTAGAAAGTGTGCTGCCAAAGAAATGTCTAAACAAGAGCTTAAAGCCGCTTCCTCCTCTGCAGAAGCAGCTCTGTTAGGGTTCCTGTGTGCCCCTGCACACCCATCCCCGCTGCACTGAGCAAACTGGTGGGTTTGGACTGTGGGGCTGACGTGCAGACAGCACTTGTCCAGCAGCAGGGGGTGAGGGCTGCAGCCACAGGCCCCCGGGAGTGGCTTCCCTGCCTCCCCTGCAGGGCTCTGCTCCCGCTCACAGAGCGGGCACAGCCACTGCCATCTCAGGACTGCTTTGACTTTTTCCCACTGAACATTTAGATGCACGGCTACTGAACTTTTGGAAGGCTCTTTTTTTCACCAAAAACCTACTTCTTTTTCAGGTTAGAAAACTGAAGATGCAGTTGGAGGAAGAACGACAAAAATACTCCAAAAGCGATGGGATGGATCCAGATATCGTAGGCTTGGAGAACGGTTCTGACTTGCAGCTCATTGAAATGCAGAGTAGGTGTATGGTCACTGTGTGAAAGGATATTCTTACTGGGAAGAGAAAAGGGACTCCTTTTGCTCCTTTTCCTCTCTTGCTGTGCAGTAGTAGTAGTGTGAATGAATATATTATTGAGCAGCAGAGTTTGTGTTGGTGTATCTCCTTGCAGGAAGCTTCTCATTGCAGAATAGCTTAAAAATCTGCCTCTTTCAGTGTTGAATGCAGCCTTCTGGGAAGTTATCTTTTCAATTGAATACCTTGCCTAGAATGGGTGCCACTACTTTAATAATATTAATTTTTAGATGATTGATAGAATTTTGCTGAGATGTTCTGTTAATGCATCCTGCCTGGATTTTTTTCTTTTATTATTTTGTTGAACCTTTGATATGGAAACTTAATCTAAAAGACTATTATTCTCTGAAGCAAAACATCAAAATTTAGAAGTTTAACACAAAATTCAGTAGCACTAAACTACTTCATATTTCAGGCAAACTGTTTCTTCAGCTGAAAACTTTACTTAATTGACAGACTGTCATTTAATATACTTGTGGTGATGAACATTCAGAGAGCACCAGCAACACCAAAATGATCTGCAAAGCTCCTTAGAGGTTTTCAGGCGTGTTCAAGCCTTGTGCTCTCTGTTATTCAAATCTTAATGCCAGCAGCACTTAGAGTAGACACCTGTAATATCTCTGTTATGATTTGACCCATTTTGCAGTGTCTATTGCTTATTGTGTTGATTCTCTTTTTTTGAGAGATGTTTGCTGGTCTAAATGTGTTTTAAAAGGTATCTCATACATCTGAGACTTAACACACTCTTACAGAGACAGCATTTGTGTTCTCTGAATAACAGGGAAGTTACTTGCTTTTCATACTCTTAAAATATTTCTGAGATAACATTTATCACTTTGTCATCCTGGATATGTGCTTCTGAATAAAATTGTCTTTAGAATGAATCTTATTTGAAAGGGAAGCTGCCGGTTTAGAGAGTTGCGTTGAGTAATATATTCCTATCAATTTTTGTCTAGGAGATGCCAACAGACAAATTAGTGAATACAAATTTAAGCTTTCAAAAGCTGAACAAGATATAACTACCTTGGAACAAAACGTGAGTGCATCTGTCTTCATATTTGTTGTTATTATGCTTGCTCTACACGCTTTACTTTTTTCAACAAAAACTGAAAATACATATTTCATCCCCCGATTTACTGTTTGTTCTTTATTTGGCACAGAATGGCACTACCTTTGTGTTTTTTCATATTTCCTGCAACTCAGTGTCTGTGCATGTTGTAACCACAGGAGAAAATAATGTGGAGTTAATGTTCTAAATTGTAAGAAAGTTGTATAGACTGCGGAAGGTGCACAATTTACTCTGAAACTGAGTTTGTTTTTAGAGAGAGAGAGATCTGACTGATTTCTACTGATTATAAGTCAGTGACATGGCATTATAGTGTAACATCAGCATCTCTATAGTCCTTCATGGGATTTTTAGGTGATCTGCAGTTTGAATCAGAGATGCAGAGTTGGTCTCTCTCACAGCACCAAGCCACCAGCCCATCCTATGGACTCGGGGGTGGTGGGGGGCTGTAAATCATGTAACAATCCAGCAAGTGGGTTTTAATGCCCACGGATTGCAACCAGGATTTGTCTTGGGCCCCCGGTTATTGCTGAGCTCTTGAGCTCAAGACCTTGCATCACCACCTGGTAACAGGCACAATCTTTCTACTTTGCTCCTTTTCATATGCTCTCTGCTTCTCAAATTCTATTTCTAGTCCCATGTGTTCCCCAATTCTTGATCAATTTTTTCTCTTTTTTTTCTTCTGCATGCAGTTTATTTTAATTTCTTATGAGTTGGTGGTGGGTGAGCTCAGGGTTGGACTCCTGAGTCATCATTCCTTTTCTTGTTTGGTTTGCAGGTTGGACGACTTGAGGGGCAGGTTGCAAGGTATAAAAATGCAGCAGAAAATGCAGAAAAAGTAGAAGATGAACTCAAAGCTGAAAAGAGGAAGCTTCAGCGAGAGGTAATTGACTTGATTCCCTTTGGAGCTTTATTCTTCTTCTAGTCTTGAACTGCACTGACTGTTTTTGTAGTCTTTGGTTGCAGCTTTTAAGTTTTTCTTGTGGAGAACTGAGAGTCTCAGCGTTGCATTCAGAAGATAACTGCAGGACATAATAGTAATTGCAGTTCAAGGCAGTAGTTCTTGAAAGAAATCAAGTTGTATTTTCCAATAAAAGTGTTAACTTGTACTATTCTAAACTAATCTTTCCATGAAACTTACTGTGGAGTTGAATGCTCCCTATTTCAAGTGCCAGCCAGGGAAGTTTCCAGCATGTACTTCGTGAGGAGTTGGGAAGAAGCTGTATTTAATTCCTTGTGGAATGAGTACGTTTCACGTTTCAGTTGCTTCCCAATTATTTTTATTTTTTTTAAACAACTGAGTTCCAGTTCATCAAACTGCAGTAATGAAAGTGTTGTGCCTTAACATATGTGGCATGTTCAAGCATATCATACTTGTATTCCTGACTTAATTTCCTCTGTCAAAGCTTAACAACAGCAGAAAGTCCAAATAAACTTAAAGCAATCATAACTTTTGCTTTTCTTTTGTAGTTAAGAACAGCACTGGATAAGATAGAAGAGATGGAGATGACCAATAGCCACTTAATGAAGAGGCTGGAGAAGATGAAAGCGAATAGGACTGCGCTGTTGTCTCAGCAATGAAATGGAAATTGAAGATATGATGCACTGCTCCTCAAATAACTAGCCCCTGGCTTGTTTTTAAATACAGGCTTTCCTTGGCACAAACTATTTGAACACTGAGCTGTTCATTGGTGTTTTAGTTCCATAATTAAATGGCATACTTCATTTTGTAACTTATGAGAGAATGAAACTTAGTTAGAATTCCCATGTGAATGAGCAATTTTCCTGTAGTGTTTGATTCTAGAGTGGGAGCCGGGGCACAGTGCTGTGCGCTCCACTTCATGATAGAAAACGTTCTTACAACTGTGGAATCAAGTTTACTCACAATCTCTTTTGGCTGCTTTAATGATGCTTGATGCTCGGAAACAACCGCATGAATTCCAGGAGACACTGTATTACTGTGGTATAAACTAACGTGTATTTGCTCAAGACATCACACAGCACAAGTGCCTTTTATCTGGTGCAATTTAGACTTCATTGTTGAAATAACCTTTGGAATCAGATGTTTTATTTTAAGATACGTTTGGGGTATTCACTGAACTTTATACATTTTGAAAATACATTTTTGTAAAATATTTAAATTTTTTAAGAAGAAAAATAGAGACTGTATATAAAAATCTGCTTTTTTTTTTCTTTTTTTTTGCATGGACACATCTGAGTTCTAGGTAATTTTGTCAACTACTAGCCCCTGATACTCTTAGTATTAAGAGTGCAGATTTTAAAACTTCAGTTGTACGCCATCAGTTTATATGTCATCTGCTGCTTAAGTGTGAGTTGAGATTTTTAGGGTTGGAGGAAGGGGTGGGAAATGTGGCTGAGAAATTTATTAAATGGACACTTTACTGACCAAAGCCAGATGTTTTGTGTGTTCTTTTATATACTGAGATACCAGCACGATGGAGTAAAATCTTTGCAGAATAGTAAATTCTGATCCCCATTTCTTGAAAAGTATCTTTTGGGCTTTGAAATGGTGAGTTGGAATGTTTTCTTTCTGATTTCTTATCCTGATGTGCTACTCTTTGACAGAGCTGTGGTGGAGGAGTAGGGCAGTGCAAGAAGGTGCTTTGTGGAATGGTGTGGGTTTTGGCTGTAGCCTTTTCCTTACGGACAGTGGATGCTGTTAGGAGTTGCCAGTCTTTCAAGCTGGCATATCATAAGTGGGTAACGAGCGGCACCTGCAGTCACAGTTTCTGAAGTAAACAAAATTTTTGCCTTTGAGTGGGAACAGGAAGCAGCAGAGAACATAATGAAGCAGCAGTTGATGTGGGCAGCCCTTCCGCAGGGATATGTAGAAGCACCGGTTCTGTTCGGTCGACCTGGTGAGAAATACTGAAGGAATTGGCTCCACCCCTAGGAACTAGGCTGTTAAAATCTGTAGATTATTTACTCCTGACAGGAGAACAAGAGGAGGTAGTGAAAGAGGCCGTTGTAGAATCGCTTAATTTTCTAGCTAGGGAAGGGCTTGGAGTATCCGAAACGAAAGCAGAACCAGTGGAACAGAAAGTTAAATATTTAGGACGTATTTTGACTGAAGGTTTGAAGTGTATTGATCCAGAAAGAATTTGGGTTCTGCAGGTGCCATAACCTACAACTACAAAAAGGAGCTGTGACAATTTTTTGGACTAATAGGATATGGAAGGATCTGGATTGAGGACTTCTCAGCTTTAGCCAGACCCCTGTATGACCTCTGAACGCAAGACAGCCCCACTGTTGCAGTGTGGACACCAGAAGCAAAGCAGAGCTTTGAAATGTTAAAGAATTAGTTAATGTTAATGAATAAGTTAATCAAAGCCCTGGATCTAGCCCTTCCAGACCAGGAAGAAGAATTTAATTTCTATGTGGATGTTAAAGCTGTGCCAAAGGGATTCTAGTGGAAGAGCAGTTGGTGGCCAGGGGGTGGCCTCGTTGTCTACAGAACCGCACAGCCATGGTTTGAACAGTACCGAGGCTTGAAAACTGACAGCAGGAGGAGCTCCCACTGTTAAAGCAGCACCAGACTGGGCTGGGATGGGGGAGAGAAAAGGGAGACCCCTTGGCCAAAAGGGGAAAACGTGTTTGTTGACGGATCCTCAAGGGTAATAGAAGAAAAACGGTTACAGGATGTGCTGTAGTCAAAGGAAGAAAACTGCAGGGAGGGAAGCCACTCTTCATATGATAGGACAGACCAGAACTGTGTGCTTTAGCAGCATTTTCCACATGATCTAATGGAGCACCATGAGTGTTCTTTCAGTGTCTGGTGTGTATATTGGGGGGAATGTTTAAATACAGGCAATAAAGTCTCCTGTTTTCAAGACATGCTGATATTAGTACAAAAGAGTTGAGGTGGTCATCAGCTGCTCTCTCCTGTCACTGTCTATTTCAGTCCTTTCCCTGTTGGCCAAGGAAGTTCTTCACATTTTCTCTGCTTTGTGTTTCTGTTTGCGCCAGTGCTTTTGTCAAGCTTGGGAAGAGGAGGAAGATCTGGACCCACCTGGAGGTGCAGAGGGAGGGAAAATCCACATGAGGGTATTGTTTCATGGTGGCTTTCTTAGGTGTTTTGTTGGCCAGTGTGGAGGCTGGGTGTGAGGTACTGGGAGTGTCTTGCTACATGGTGAGTGTGCTGGCCTCCCACGGGGAAGCACTAGAATTCACATAATCTACACATTTCCCTGCAACCCTTCCAGAGAATTTGGGAAAAACATTTCTTAGATTCCTGAAGTTAACAATAGTGAGGGCTGCTCTGTCCTTCCAGGATAGCTTCTGAGGGATGAATTAATTTCTTGCACCATGAGCAGTTTACATGATTTTGAAAATAATTTTGCGCCTGAGCAGTTCCTTTTAATGATTCTGTTGTTGCCTTAACCTCAGGCTTTGGTGAAGTTGTCTCATCATTTTGGTTTTGAAGGGCTTGCAGGTTTTTTGCCATGTGGGGAGGTCACGGGTGGTTTGGGAGGGTGCATTGGGAACCTTGCAGAAGCTGCTGAATTCGAGGAGCTGGTGATCTCAGACTACCTCTGCTCTATTGAACCTCGTGCTTAAGGCTTGAGAAGCCTAAATATGATCTGTAAGATCTCTGGGAAGTGTAAACTGTGTGTGGATCACAGGGTGGAATGCAGTGATCCTGACCAGAGGCCACTGTGTCTTGTGGAGCTGCTGACGTGAGCAGGTGCTGCACCTACAAAGGGGCCTTGAGGCTCTGTGTCCCCCAGGTGCCGTGGCTGTGGGATGAATCCAGCCAGCTCCCACTTGGTAGCAGTGGTTTTACCACCTGCATGGCTTTGCTTTTATCTAAAAATACAGCATGAAGTTCTCCTGTGAATATCTTATAAATAAATTTGGGGTTTTTTTTGTAAGAAAATGATAAACTAGCTCAAGTGACCACAATGGAAGAATCTCTCCTGTTGAGAGGGTCAGTCCAGCATGCTGCCTGTGGACTGGAGACTTCTTTGGGGCTACAGCACCCAGGTTATTTTGATAGTTCAGAAGTCAATAGTCAGTTCTCAAGAGTGTTAATTGTTGTACACTATAGGACAAGAAATTATTCTTGCGAGATGAAGAACACATCGCAAATCCCTTTCCGCAAATAAATTCATTTGTGCTGATCACTCCTTTGTGCTTTCATGGCAAAAGTTGATTCCGTTCTGTCTTGTTTCTGTTAGAAACACCAGATTGCCTGCAACCATTTTTGTAGTATTGCATTAATGCAGTAATTGTTATGTTAATCCTACAACACTAAGAGTGAGAGCAGCTGTAATGCTTATAGTTGTAGAGGCTTGAAATCACTGAAAATCAGTAGTGGCAAGATATATACTTGAGAAGATAAGGATATGTTCTTTTAAAAACTAGATCCTGACAACAGAAGTTTCCACCTAACAGATAACACCTCACTCTGCTGTGCACTCTTGATAAATAAGGCTGCAAGTCCCCCAGCCGTCCTGCAGCACCCGTGTTTTTGCAGTAGCAACAGCCCCTGCACAAGCACGCAGCCAGATCAACAAACAGTGAGTTTCACTCTGTTATTTACATGTAATTTGGGCGTGTGGTTTTTACTGCTTTTTATTTCCATTAGAAGGAAATGGTTTAGAAGTATTCAGTGGTAAAAGGCAGGATGGCTGTGGTCTAACTGTCCTCAGCTTATCACCCATTCTCATCGCAGCCCACCTCCTCTGAACCAGTTGTGACTGGTTCAGTTTACAGGGTTTTTCCACTAAATAACCAAGCCTTGCTGCCCCAGCACCCAGAAGCCTTAAAAATCCACTTGTCCTCTTATTCAGGGTAAATAAATAGGAATTAAAAACTTAGTATGAAGCGTATATATCTGTATAAATAAACTTCAGCGGCACGTGAGCTGTTGCAGATGCAAAATTTGCAACTGTGTGTTTGAGAAACCCCAGAAACTGTGAGGTGATCGCTATGCTTCGCATGGTTTAGGGTTGCCTATAGGCAGGGAGTTTGTGCAACAAGCTTAACAAGCTGTGTTTTCTCTGTGTTTTCCAGAGCTGCATGGAAATCTTCCAAAATCTTTCAGTTTTGTGTATGAGATGCAAAAAAAACCCCAGATCTGGGGATCATTTTAGTGAAACAGATCTTGGTTCTTTAATGCAAACAAGGGTTTCTCTAGCAAGGATAAAGGTAGGGGAGAGGGGGACAGTGGTATCAGTGATGCTACTGAAATCTACAGTAATTGCATTCCAAAAATACCTTTGCAGCCATTTGATTTCACTGTGATTGGAAGCGAGGCTTGAGAAATAATAGCACAGGATATCAACTGTTTCTGAAAGAGGGTTTGGCTGAAGTCTAGACATCCCATCTTTGTCTGCATCGAAGAGTAACACGACATTAAAGGCAGTGATTAATTGCATTGGCTTCAAAATGCAGATGGTAGAATAGCTTGTAAGAGATGTTGTGAGTGAAACAGCTCTCGTTAAAACCGAGCCTGGCTTATGTTCTCCTTCCCTTGTGATGGCGTGAGCCCTGGTAGGTGGCCCTGGTCTGACAGCGCTGCATTTCCCCTTGGCTTGGCTCAGCTCTTCAACAGAAAAGCTGTAATGAGCTGGCTTTTCTTGTCCTATGTTAAAGTCTTCTTGTTTAATACACTGAAAAGTAGAAAACTGATGATTGTAAGGATCTTTGACTTCCTGAGGGATTTATGCAAACAGAGAAATGAATCAGGTTTCCTGCCATCTTGGCACGTGCTGTGGGAATGCTGCTGCAGACACAGGCCTCACAAGCACCTGGAGGACAGCTTTTACTGCCCTCTGCATCGTTATAGATACAGTGAGAATTGCTTTTATGCTTGTCTTCCTTCATTCAACAATACTATGTTCACTTTTTAAAATTGTGTTTAATTAACTCTTAAAGCACGCATAATTTCAAAATATTTAAGTCCTTATTTGGTGGATATGTGAGAATTGCAATGCATCACTGACAGTAAAAATGATTTAATACTTGTGAACTTACAGCACAGGGATGCTCCTAATTAAGCCTTAAGCGCAATGACAAAATGCATCTGTGGTTAATATGTTAAAAGCCTTGTTACACCTCTAAATTTCTGCATTAATAACTACTTCTAACATGAGTACCTTCCTCATTTTGCAATATCGACTTTGGTTTAAGATCTAAGAGAGGTGTCCCTGCCCATGGCAGGGGGGTTGGAACTTGATGATCTTGAAGGTCCCTTCCAACTCTAACCATTCTATGATTCTATGATCTAAGGTATCTAACCTTACTTTGATTGCCCACCTCAGTTCAATACTCAGAAAAATTAGGAAAACCAGACTGATAAAAAAGCACCCAGCAGTAAAGCAAAACAAGTCCCACGCACTAATGCCAGAAAATTACTTCGGGAGTTTTGTTTTGTTGTTACATCTAAGACTGGGAGCAGGGGAGTCTATATGGAGAAGTATACAGCAAAGCAAATTGAAGACAGGTCTGCCAGTCTTCCCTAAACCTGCCTTTATGCTTTCTTTCCTCGGTGCTTGGTTGGAGCCCATGCTCTGTAGATGAAGAGGAGTACGATGAGATAGTACATGGAGCTCTTCAGAAGAAGGACGATGTACACTAAATACGCTGTCCTGTGATACAAGGGATCTGTTACAAACATAAGACAGAAAAGCCTTGTTTAATGTCAATGTTGTACAACCTCCTAAAGGACAGGCAGAGCTGGGACTGTGCAGCCTGTCACTGCTGCAATTACACTGATTCCAGGGGACAGTATATAAACACAGACAAAGCCTCAGCGTCCTTTGCATGGGCTCGTGCTGCTAATATGTTCTAGACCAAGTGGGTTTCTTAGCACCAGACTGCTCCTCGGACAGTGCTGCTGGGTTATGATTCCTTGCAAAGGCAAGAACGTAATTCTAGTGCTTTCAGCACTGATTACCAGTAGCTCTGTGTTTGCTCCCATCCTTCTGTATTGATTATTGCTAAATCCTCGTTCAAACTGAAAGAAAATGTATTTGTCTGAACTGCTGGACAATTGCTCGGTTGATGGAGCATGAGCTGAAGCCTTGAGCATTTAACTACTTCAGGTACTTAAAAAAGTAGCCTCCAATATGGGCTAATGATCTAGTAGCCTGAGCAGCATCTGCAGCATCATATGAAAGATACCTAATAAAGGTAGGAGAGCCCCTTGCAATCCACAACTGAAGTTAGTTCAGAGTAGTTTTTAAGTTGCTGGCTCCAGAGTTAAAACATTTCCTGTACAGTACTTAGTATCTATTCTACCTATCTATTCATAGCACACGTAGCAATATCTAACTGTTGGATGACATGCATTGCTTTCCCACATTTGAATACATTTTAATTACCTCTATTAAAAAGTGTGCCATTTCCAGGGTACATGCTGCAGTCCACTCCTTGAGAATCAGACTTTGAAGGATCTAATGGAATAAAAGAGTGTAGAATGCCCAAATTAGGCTTTTCTTTAATTTAACAAACATAAATTGAGAAATGGGGGAGGAGGGGAAGCAGCACAGCAACAGTGGAACAGGAAGTTAGCATTAAACAAAATTAACATGTTTAAGATCGGTCTGCAGAGGAGATGTTGACAAACAAGACTCATTTACAGGGAGAATTTGAAGGAGGAAAATGCTTGTGACTGGCTATTTGTTGCCATACGTGGGAGGCTTGCCTTCACCCTTTCAGGAAAGTGTCCATTAGGCTGTTCCTCAGCAGAGTCTCTTTTATTTGGAAGTGCAGTCAATTGGACTACCTGATCTTATCACTGAAGACTCTGCAGTCTGTTTGCCTTCACAACATACTGTCATTAGAAATGCAGAATAATTTACCTCAGAAGCAACCTCAGTCTGTTGCCTAGTACCTGCTCAACACTAAAGAGTAATATGGAGGAGAATATGTTCTAAGGTTCCCCTAATGAGAATTTGCTATTTTGGTGAAGGCTGGTCTCCAAACCAAAACCATTTTGTGCTTGAAGCAGCAAATTTGTGTTTTTTCTTGTTTATGGTGTTTGCACGCACTGATACGTGGGTTTAAAGACATCTGTATTGCACCCCTAAACACATCCTCCACCTAAACAAACTTAAAGCACGGTTCTATCAGAATATATTTTGAAGGTTGAAATGTGGTGGTTATTTATGGCCATGCTCTCACTCATTGGAGTTCCATTAATTTATATAAGTTGAACAGATGTAGGTAGTGAGAAAACATTAATTTAAACCACTAAATGCAGAGTTTCTTGAAGTTATTATCATGATTTAAACAATTTGCATTGATCATAGGTTGACTTCTTTCTTTAAAATTGTACTGTCTTTCAGATTTTTCTGTGCATAATCAGTCTTGCCACAATCGGGTAAGATATCTTATTTTCATACACGGTTATTTCTGCACTTGCTGGACTATGAGTAAGTGGTATATTTAAATTTTGCTCTACATCCCCAGCAACCTCAGTTTTAACTCCCGAGTCCCCTGTGACTCATGTCAGGCTGTGTCAGAGGGACTTAAGCCATGGGTAAGGGAGAGGTAATACTGTTTTCAGAAAGTTCTGCTGACTAGAAAGTACCGTGACTCAATGGAGACCTTTCAGCTGGGCTAGTTTACAGCTGACGAGATTCAATAACTACTTTTTTCCTATTACAAACCAACATTCACTTCAGGAGCGTAGCTCAGGCTGGGTTGCTTTTCCTGGCAGTTTCTTCAGATGTGTATTTTAGCTATTGTCGTGGCAAGGGGCACAGATGCTTTCAGGAACATTAATAGAAGGAATTATTTCTGTAATTTTATTGCAAAGAAGAAGTGATGTCTATAACTATAAGTAGAATGAATGGGTAGTAAATACCTTGTTTGGTCAGTGAGTCCTTTCCACTTTCATGCTCGTAATTGCAGTAATAGTTCTTGTCTTTGCTCTCCACAGGTACAGTTAACCAGCTGCTGATGGAGTATTTATCCTCTTCTGGGGGCTTCCAGGCATCTCCTTTTACTATGTTGTCTGTTACCTTCTTATTTTCTTCATCGGTCCATGTCACCCGAATAACGTCGGGGTAGAATTTCTCAATAAGGCAAACATATATTAGCTGATTTTTATGTTCCTTCTGGAGGATTTCAAAGTTTGCTGGTCGAGACTGTAATTTGTCTGGATTGGTTATTGGGGGGAATAAAATTAAGAAAGTTAAGAGAGTTGCAAGATCAGTAGTATACAGCAAAAAAATACGTACTCACAAAATACAAATTCTGAAGAGCAGCAAGGTAGATGTCTTATTAACAAATGTTTTAGCTCTTTAATTCATTAAGAAATTCTTAGGACAGGAATAGAAATGTCTCATATATGAAAGGAATTCTAGGTAACAGGATGGATGAATTTCCATCCTTAAAGTAAAAAAAGTTTTTGGTGAGCTGGATGAACCTGGCATTCAGTTACACTTTATATTAGGTATTATTTCAATAGATCCAAATGGTAGTCAAAACCACGCAGTTACAGCACTACTTAGACTGAATGGAAATGGAAAATATTACTTTTAACCATAATTTTATGTGTTTTATTGAGAACTAAAATGGATAGAGACTTCTCTGAGTGTTGTATAAAGCTCAAAATCAGAAGACAAGACAATTCAAATATTACTGATTCTATGACTCTACATTAATTATTATTTTTTGGACAATATAGAGTCTCCCAGAGTCCAGAGAATGTTTGATCTAAGCTTTGATACAGTTCCCTTTCAAGCCAGGGAGACCAAAGATCACTCCATGCACTCGGCTCATAAACAATGTTCTTGCCTGCTTGCCAGTGACTTCAGGTATTATCATGGATAAAACATAGTGTAGTCCTGACCTTCAGACACTTTAAAGAGCCTCCCCAGATACTTTAAAGAGCTGACAACATTTACTCCAAAGCTTTTCCACTACAAAACTTAAAAAAATGAGTCTCTGAAAACACTGGAGATGGGGTTGTGTGCCACACCCAAATATCTTCTCAACCCCACACTGGTACGTTCCCTTATAGAAATTGCTTGGGACATTTTGGCCAGACGATGACCATATTTAATAACCATCATGTGAACAATAACAGCGGATTCATTTGGCTACATACATGAATGTAGAAAATTTGAATGCAATTTCAGCCAATGCTGCTGTTCCCTTTAGTGATATGTACTAAATTCAGTTTCAAGCTAATCTTTGCCACCACTTGCTTAAATAAATATCAAGCCAAAGCAAAGCTGTCCAGGGCATTGATTTGAGCTACCATATTTCCTCTAGATTTTCTATGTAGAAAAATTCTTTTCTTTCCAAGATGCTGAGTGTTTTTGACCACAAGATTTAAAAATACACATGTGTTAGGCTACTGTTTAACTGAATTAATCCACTTCTCTTCTCAAGCCTAGTGGAGAGGTATTTACTCATTTTGGGCCTAACTCTTTGCACGTTGAAGTTACTGTGATCAGCTTAAATGGATGTGGATCGGGACTGTTCACCCTCAGATCCTGCCTGCCTATGCAGTACTATTGCAAGTAGTCAGAAGGACACTTCACGTGCATCTACGTATGATGTAGGAAAGCATCACTGTCCATCATTCCCGTGCACATCCTTCCCCAGAGACATCTGGCCTCTTCTCAGGGAAATCCATGTGTACCTCACATGAAATCCTGCCAACAATGAAGCCAAGACAACATTTCCAAAGGTTCAGGATTTCCCCCCACAGCAATCTGATTGTTTGTCATCTGCCTGCAGCTAACTGCTGCTGCAGTGCATCCAAGAGAGCTCAGTTCCTCTTGGCTGGAATAAATCAGATTTGTTAGGACAACTCCAAGGAGGAAAGACCTTCACCTTGCCCAAATAGAGAGGTGCAGAGTTGGTTTAGGGGATCTGTCAGCACTCACAATGTTTTCCTGTACGGCACCTCTATATCCCCTGCTCTGAGACCAAGGGGCAACATTCAGCCACATTTCTGAGTTACCCTGACCCTGCTGCTCTGGGCAGCAACCTTTGCACAAGGGAATGACCTGATGTAGCCTTAAGTATTCAGAAAGATATTCCAGCAATTTATGATTTATGTGAAGTCCTATAGTTTTCCCTCACCCCCATTATACAAGTATTTGGGTGCTAAAGAAATAATTCCACTGTAAAGTCCACGTCGCTTTTCTGTATTATACTTGAAAATCTGTATTTTAATCTGTGCTACAATTTTAAAATAGCGTATCACATTCCCTCTCCTCTAGATTTTGGATTATCAGAACAAGGCATATTTTCTTAGATACTGAAAAACTTACCAGAAACAATAAGCTTTGTGCCAGTTCCGAAGACTTTGTGATAGTCACTGTATGCAAATACTTTGCAAAAACCAACCTAGTCTCAGTGTTTTTAAAACCTCATTTTTGTGCCCAGGCTTAGCCTTATTGTCTTATTAGAAATGACCCTTTTCTTTGCACCCTCTGATTTCTGTCATTAAAACTTTCCATGCAAAACGCTGTATGGATGAACCTGTGTTTGCTCATGTAACAGATGTCACTTTCTTTAGTCATTTGGGTTTAAATAAATACATCTGGATGCACACAAAAGTTCGGGATTTGGAATACTGACAAAAGGGAGGATGGAGCCCAATTTAACAGCAAGCATTAGAAATCACAGAAATATTTAAGCAGATCCTGCGCACCCAAGATTTGTACTTTTCTAGGCTAAGACTCCTTCAGCATCCCCTGAGGTCTCTATTGAAAACATGAGGAACAGCAAAGATTATCATCTTCACAATATGGGAAATAATGCAGTTTTATAAACGTGCATCCTACAATATATGTCCTAGAGAGAGAACCTCGCGCTGGATACTATCACCGATTTAAGCTGATCTTTTTGGGTCATGGCTTTAGGATATTTAGGACCATTATGAACAGGGGAACATTCACACTGAAACCCATCCGTGAATGTTGCCTTAAAGGAAGCGGATACTGAATTCATCTTCATACCCATTAAATCCTTGATATTTCAAATGTTCCTATTAATATTAATCCTGGTAAAAGGCTCTGCAGATTTCTTTTAAGGAGGCACATCTTCCCTTATTTATGTCTTACATCTCCATCCCTCTGCTCTAACACTCCTTTGTACTTTCAGGTCTACCGGGTTTTGATTCGGGTTTTCATGCTTTTCCCTGTTTAAAAAACCCAACTAATGGAAAGTAACAGGTACATTCATCTTCACCATTAGAAAAGTCAGTTTCATCCAGCTTCAGGTAACCTATAAGTAAATTGCCTGTCTTTAGCCAATGTACACTTCACAATATATAATTACAAAAAAAAAAATTGTAGCTTTTGGAATTCTGAACTTCAATGCATTTGATGAAATAAGGTAGATAGTTCAGTGATATTTAGGAGATAGCATTTAAAGAAATCAAATATTGCTGCCATAATCTCTGCAATTAAATTATTTCCTAGAAATGTTAGTAGATTGTTCTTTTTATCACTTCAAAATGTTGGCAATATGCTTGTGAGTTTCCAGGGAGACCCAGCTGTAGCAGAAGAGATGGCAGAGGGAAACCAGCCCCACGCTGCCTGACCAAGCCACTCTGTTTCTGTGCTGAAGGATAAAAAATGGATTTGGAGAGGCTGGTTCAGTCTCAGGTTCCCTGTTGGACTTTGTGAGAGCTTTAATTACCTATAAAGGTACTTGCAGAAGAATCCTGTATTGCCAGTTTGCGTTGGATTAATATTCCTGTTCTGCTGTAATCCTCTAAAAACTCATCTATTCCACCAAATGCAAGTGTCAAACCAGTCTCTTAATTCCCAGCCCGTCTGTTACCTGCATTATTGTATCTCTCAACCAACTTCCTTTTGGTTAAAACTAATTAAAAGAGACAAGCAAGGACAAAATCAAGCTCATTACAAGTAGATGGGAGTTTGGTGCTCTCTATGACTCTTTCAGGATTGAGATAGGAAAAGATTCTGCTGAAGATCAATCCCTGATAATTCAACTGAATTAAGGTCGCATCATAAATCCTGGTTTTCTCCATTTCTTTCCATTTGGAGTAACTTACTGAGCTAATATTGGATAGTCACCTCTGAAAAGATGAGCTGCGATGAAATGCCTGATCATAAGCTATCTATTCTACCTATCTATTCATAAACCTTGACCACACAAAGACAAAATCCTACAGAATTAGAATCATGCTTTAAAATAATTTATTTTTAACTGTAGATATGAAAAACATGGCAACTACCTGATTAACAAGGTAAGGGTTTTCATTAAAACCAACATACTCATCCTGACACGGCTATTTCTGTTGAATTACTGTTATGATTTACTTAGTCATAAATTGTTGAAAACAATCTCTACTTGACACACTAATACAAATTTATGTATTTAACCAGGCTTAAAACATTTGGCAGAAATAGTTCCTGTGCCTTGTGTTTGTGTAGTTGTTTACTCTGGGTTTATGGCATTGAAAGCACATTCAATGGGAAAATGAAGATTTTTATCCTCCACTTCCCAGTAAAAGAAATGTCTGTACAGGAAAAGCAAAAAAATTAATCACTTCTTCCTATGCATGTTATTAAGCAATAAGAAGAGCATTTGGAGGTAATAATTTATTTCTACTGTCAAAGTGCTGTGTATGTGACAAAAATAATTAGGGACAAGTTATTTCACTTTTACTAACTGAATTAAATTTGGCAATTGTCATTGCATATTGCTCTTTTTTCTGTATTGGTAAGAGATTTTCTTTTTCTATGCTTAATTCACAGCTGCTCGATTCCCTGTTTATTCCTTCAGTACAGCTGGAGGAAAGAATGAGGGCCCTGGAAACCACTACAGGCCATTTCCCACCACAGTTCTAAGGAGGAGTATGATCAAAAGTGCCTCAAAATAGCTCCTTTTCAGAAATGTTTGTGATCCTAAGCCACTGTATTACGAATACAAGACTTATGGCAGGAATGACGAGGTGGGGAGGGGAGTCCTATGCAAGGATGGTGCCAGCTAAGGCTGTAAGCCAGGCTGAGTGACCTCTGGACACTGTGGCATTCATCTGTACGACCACCTGAACCTCACCCACCTCCTCTAGCTTAGGGAATGGAAAATAGCACGTAACTTACCTGATACAATGAGTTTTGTACCAGAACCGAACACCTTGCTGTAATAGCCACTCACAGTAAGTACAGTCTTTGCAATAACAGTGCGGTTATGTTCTCTTTATATGGGTAAAGAGCATTCTTTAAAGAAAATCAGATTGGCTGTATAATCAAGTTTTAGACCCTTGGAAACTATATAAGGAGCAGTCATCTAAACTTAATTGAAAAAAAAAAAAAAAGTTGTGGAGGTTTTTGAGAGCATTTATGTTGTTAAATAGACACGATTCATCTCAACTGATTTTAGTCTTCTGAAATTTTAGGTGGACGGTGCAGACTGAGCACCTCGGCTCCTTCTGCTTTCTGGTAAGATGCAGCACCAGCAGAGGAACTATTTGATCAGGTATTGGCCCAGTAATTGGTTCCTTACACCTCCTCATTAAATCAGACCTCAAATTGTTGAACATTTTACTGAGATCTGAACAAGAACCAAAGGTCTGAGACTTTTCTTTCAGAATAAATTAGAAATACTGCAAAGGTTGAATTTGCATGTTTAAAGACAAAGATGTCTTTCAGTTCCCTGAATGCTATCTTTGCCATATTTAAATTGATCTTTAAGAAGAAAATAACAATGGGGTTAGTTATACATCTGTGCTGCAATAGCTGTTGCATTTCCCCCATTTCATACATAAATACAAAACACTGACATTGTGTTCTGCATACAAAAACCCTGTTTATGAGGAAAATCCTGCAAAGCATTCACTAAGGTTAAAACTAGCAGGAGCTAGCAGAGCACTTCATGCAGCCAGTATCTAACTGCTTTTAAAAGCATCTCAGAAGTAATGGTTTCACATTTTGTACTTACTTGAAACAATAAGCTTAGTTCCACTTCCAAATATTTTGACTTCAGCATCCCACAGTCTGATAATGCTTAGCAGTATCTCCTGCACTGCGCTTTTCTTGCATGGGCTGCAGAAAGTCTCTTTATTTAGAGGTTGGTGAATTTTCAACATTGACTAGAGTGCCATTTTTAGAAATACTGCCAGTAATCAGTAACAAGTTCAAGTTTTTAAAGCTGGCATTTTCTGAGAAGAAAGTGGTGCTGTGCCTATTTTATAACTATGTTCTAATCCTTTTAGCCCTGGGACTTCTCTAACAAAGATCTCTTGCCTCTGATCTACTAGGTTTTCTCGCAAGTAATCTCTTCTGGCTGTTTTTAAAAGAAATGTGATTACATAATGATTCCCAAAGAAAATTAAGAAAGTTTTCTAGTTATTCATTACTTTAAATATACAGGTAAACAATTTCTTTTCCTAAGTGTCCTGTCTTGGGAATTACTTATTGTGTGAAAGTATCTTAACTAAAGTTTCATCAGACTCATACTTTTGAAGTCTGTATTTCCAGTGCGAAGTCCATATTCTAAACAAAACTTACTAAGTTCATGCCTTTAGCAAGGGGTTACACTGTCATCTTTTTGGCAAAAGCAGCTGCCCCTACACAGGCACAACTTAATGCAAATTGCATCAGAGAACATTTTTTTTGGCCAGAGGCATGGATAGCCTTTTAAATTTCTCTTTAACTCTCCTTGATAGTATCATATATTTTCTGAGCAACATACGCCAAGCATTGCTATATGCTTTATCCTGAAAACAGCATTCATCTTACTGATTGCATAGTTTCATCACAATTAAGAATAATACAAATGCAAAACCAGCTACTTCAAGTAAGGTCAGGAACTAGATATTTACTACAATCTAGGCAGTTTTCCTCCCTGGTCAACTTAGACTGAACCACCTCTATCGATAAGAAGCTTTTTGCATTTCTCACTTGCTGTTCTAAGAGTAAACTTTCAAGCAGCTGACTTTTCTTTCCAGATTAGGGATGTATCCATCCCAATATTTAAATTTTTACCTCTCTGCATTTTTCCATTCCCTCATCCTTAATAAGTGTTCAGTAATTGTTCTGGAGGCAATCTCTCTGTTCATGATGTTGATATATTTGTTGCCTATCAACCCACCCAACTGGAGCATCACGCCACAGTTCACAGACAAAACGTGATTTAGCAGGCAGAAATTAATTTTCCTACAGTCCTTCATTCTTAATTATCTGAGAAGCTGAATGACTCTCTGAAAATCCGATCAGTACTAAAGGTACTTACTGGAGACTATTAGCTTGGTTCCTGTGCCGAAGTATTTGATCCAGTTTCCACAGTATGTTTTGACTTTGCATAAACTGACATGTTCTCTTGCTATGCCATTGCTGAAGAAAATCCCATTTTTTTCTCAATTGGCCCCAGGAGACTGAGTGAGGGCCTGGTTTTTGGCTGCTGGGAGGATGTCATGGCTTTCAGATTTCCACTTGGTTATTCAGCTGATATCAAATGCCCTTTGGAGCAGTTCCCTTTCCTGAAGTGTTGCAAATTTGTTAGACATAACCCCTCTGCTTAATGCCCAAGAATTAGGTGAAGGTTTCTTTTCAATTTTAGAGAGACAAATAGGTGCATAGGGTTGTTCATGTTAAAAAACACGTACCTTCAGGTGACGATCCTGCTCTTTCCCAAAGGGTTACTTCCCTCTCACCTGCAGTTAGGTGACATCAAATACTACTCGCATGGAGCTCACTTTTAGTCATCATTTCAACTCATTTCAGCGAGGGAAATGAAGGAGAGCCAGCAGCAGAAGCATCGCAAAGTTGTCCATGAACTACATGTTTCATTTTCTGCCCCTGGTACATGGTTCCTCTCTGCCCATCTCCTGGAATCACTCCAGGCTCTGCAACAGCAGCTTTTCCTGTAACAGCCGGTGGGAAAAGGAGGCTTTTTCTTTGCACACAGGTTTCTTATAAAACAAAGATAATATCAAAGGAGTCATCACTATGGTTGATCAAACATCCTCCATACTCAGTTTGCCCTGTGGAAAAAAAAAAAAAAAAAATAATTTGAGTGCTTCTGGGATCTTGTGTGGCACATCAACTGCAAAATAACACTAAGAAATTATGATTTGTGGCTAGAAGGAGGAAGCAGAGTGAGGGTGAGAGTCTTTCAGTTGGTAGGTGTAACAAAAGCAGTTGGCTCCTCTGAAGGCTCCTGGACAGGAACACAGTAACTGCAACCACAAAGCAACGGCAAGCGTGTGTAGACAGAGAACGGTGCTGACCAGAGCTTTTCCTGCGGTGTCCTTAGACACACAGCAGAGGTGGCCACCACCACCACCTAACTCTGCATATTGCAGAGAGCTTGTCTAAGTCCACTGTGTGATCTGGGCTTGCAAGAATGAACTATAGCCATCTGGAGATCTAATACACATCCGAAATTGTTGTGTCCCTTCACCACATCAGAGTAATATTCTCTAAAGAGATACATTTAAATGAATCAAGTAAGGAGAGTATCAGGGTACCACAGTAAATGAAAACATTAAGGAGAGGTTTGATGGTAGAGAAAAACCTCTGTGAATGAATTTCTCAGGCATAAGGGTCAGTGAGAGGGAAGAAAATTGGGAAAGAGGCTGATACAGCTCAAAGAAAACTCCACAAAAATTGAGATGCTTGTAGGAATAAATAATAGATCTTGCTCCTCCAACTGCTACTATCTTTTAAGCAAAACTAATACTCCTTTTCCTTTGCTTAAAATTTTACAAAACTTGAGGTTACAGTTCTCTATTTTGATTTTCTTTCTCAGGCCAAACCCTTCTGTGTGATGATCCAGCATTTTAGGTATCCAATTACACCCTTCATCAGGAAAAGAAAAGCTGATGACTAGGCACATCTTGAGGTCATTTCCTCTTGTCCCATGGCCTGTGACTTGGGAGAAGAGATCAGTCCCCCCTGGCTACACCCTCCTTTCAGGGAGCTGAAGAGAGAGAGAAGGTCTCCCCTCAGCCTCCTCCAGGCTGAACACCTTCAGCTCCCTCAGCCTCTCCTCAGAAGACTTCTTCTCCAGACCCCTCACCAGCTCTGTTACCCTTCTCTGGACCCGCTCCAGCCCCTCAATGTCTTTTTTGTGGCGAGGGGCCCAAAACTGGACACAGTCCTCAAGATGGGGCCTCTACCAGTGCCCAGTATAGGGGGACAATCAACTCCCGAGTCCTACTCACTATGCTGTTCCATATCCAGGCCAGGATGCTGGTGGCCTTCTTGGCCACCTGGGCACACTGCTGGCTCATCTTCAGCCCACAGTCCACCAACACCCCCAGGTCCTTTTCTGCCAGCAGCTCCAGACACTCTGCCCCCAGCCTGTAGCACTGCAGAGGGTTGGTGTGACCCAAGGGCAGGACCCAGCACTTGGCCTTGTTAAACGTCATCCCATTGGCCTTGACCCATCTATCCAACCTGTCCAGATCCCTCTGCAAAGCCCTTTTACCATAAAGCAGGTCAACACTCCCACCCAACTTGGTGTCATCTGTGAACTGACTGAGGGTGCACTCAATCTCCTTGTCCAGATCACTGATAACAATGTTAAAGAGAATCAGGCCCAACTCCAAGCCCTGGGGGACACCACTTGTGACCAGCTGCCAACTGGATTGAAGTCCATGCAGCACCACCCTCTAGGCCCAGCCTCCGACTGGTTTTTAACCCAGTGAAGAGTACTCCCATCCAAGCCACAGGCAGCCAGTTTCTCCAGGAGGATATTGCGGGGATACTTCCTTTGCCCTGAAAAAAGCGGATGCGTGTCTGAAAACTGGAGTGTTAGTGACCACCCGGAATTTGGAAAGGATAGTTGTGCAGGATTATATGCTCTTTTGGGTAGCAGGGAAAGCTTTGGTCTTTCTGCAGCTGATACCAGACATGGAGCGAGGAGGAGTGGTAACCACAAACTTGTGGTTAAGGGATGGGAGTTTTTTGCCTTGATGATCTTTAAGTTTCCATCGCAGTGAGGATCCCAGTAGGCGCAGTAGTAAGTTGCAGTGTCATCTGGGACTACATCTTTTATTGTAAGAACACATCGTTTCTGGCCAGAAACATTTTCAACCATGTACCTGTTCTTGTGAAAGCCACTTTCAACTGAAGCTTTCCCTTCTGTAAAGAACAGGATCCTCTCTGGAGCTTTACCCTCCTTCTGTTGATACCAATGTATGATGGTGTTATCAAAATCATCCCCTAATTTTTGAATTTCACATGACATCCGTGCACTTTTTTCAGACTTTGTGATGGATATAGGACTCTGCACAGGGATTTCTTGTGCAAATCCATCTAGGAAAAAAAGAAAAAGAAGAAGAAAAATTGCAACGTTAGCTGGAATTTAGGGATTTAAGAAGATGCCTTTTATCAGAGCCATGGGTGCCTGTGAGGAAGGGTAAGAAAACAAGGAAGCACTTACAAGACCAAGTAGCTGTGGCCAGAAATGTTGCCAGCAGCAGCATATTTGCTCGTCAGGCTCTGCTGTTGTTGAGACTCAGAGGAGGGTGAAAGAGACCTGAGGTAGGCAAGGTGTTGTGTTGCAGGAGCAGGTGACTCTCTTGACCAGTCTTCAGTGATAGGTCTTCTTTGTGCAAGCAGATGGGGTGCACTCGCAGAAAACCCTCTACAAGCTGGCAAATGCTAAAATTGGTTAAAAGGTTATAGCCCTGTCTGCTTTTCAAATAAATAGGAGAAACACTGATAAGTCCTAGGGTTGTGGCCCTTGATCGCTTGAGCCAGAGCCAGTGAGGAAGGGCTGCAAGTAAGATCAGCTCCACTGTATCGGGGCGGGAAGGTTTCAGCCCAGAGAGCAACCCCAGTGGGTGGTGGGTGCATGCCACCACCCTGAGCAGTGCAGAGGCGTATAGGGTGCCTGAGGGGGCAGGAGGCACGTCCCCTCCCTGTTAGGGGCCTCTTTTTGCAGCTTCAGCTTTTAAGAGCTGCGTTGGTGCTGCCCTCCACCAAAGCAGGTGGAGGCCATCAGCCTGCAGGAACCAGGACAGTTGCACCACAGGGATGTGCTTCTGCTTTGGTTTCAAATGTGGGAGGAAGTGCACAGCCGCAGGATTTTGGTTTTGAAGCTCAGATGAGATGTAAACACTTCTTGGAAAGGAAGGCAGGAGAACAAAAGTGAAATGGGGTGGGGGGGCTGCTGTCAGCAGCCATCACAGAGGGGCATCTCAATGTGTGGGGCTGGTGCCACAAGGTGCTCCCCCGTGACTGTTTCCTGGTTTGAGCAAGACAGGATTAATTTCTCTGTCAGTAATTTTACTTTTCAGTAAAGGCTCTTCTAAATACTTGGGAAAACAGCATTTTTAGATGACCCTGCTATCTGAAACTGTGAAAATATTTTCTTTGTAGTCAGCTATGGTATATCGATTTCAAGATCTCAGTGCTTTCAAGCTAGCTAGGTGCAGCGCTGAGGAGGACCAAGACCCAAAATGGCCAACAGGATTATTTCATACTGTGAACAACACATTCAACATAAATTAGAAAGTTTGCTGAGGAGTTGTCTCTCCTCTATGATGGCTGCATCCCTGAGAATTTGTTGCCTAGTTCTGGACCCCTGAACTCTTCCCTANGCTCTTCTAAATACTTGGGAAAACAGCATTTTTAGATGACCCTGCTATCTGAAACTGTGAAAATATTTTCTTTGTAGTCAGCTATGGTATATCGATTTCAAGATCTCAGTGCTTTCAAGCTAGCTAGGTGCAGCGCTGAGGAGGACCAAGACCCAAAATGGCCAACAGGATTATTTCATACTGTGAACAACACATTCAACATAAATTAGAAAGTTTGCTGAGGAGTTGTCTCTCCTCTATGATGGCTGCATCCCTGAGAATTTGTTGCCTAGTTCTGGACCCCTGAACTCTTCCCTAAATCACAGAATCACAGAATTTTCATGGTTGGAAGGAACCTCTGAGATGATTAAGTCCAACCATACACGCACCCGAAAAAAGAAGGAAAAGATCCCCCATCCCAGCAGCATCCCTTGACAGTCTCCTGGCTNAGCTAGGTGCAGCGCTGAGGAGGACCAAGACCCAAAATGGCCAACAGGATTATTTCATACTGTGAACAACACATTCAGCATAAATTAGAAAGTTTGCTGAGGAGTTGTCTCTCCTCTATGATGGCTGCATCCCTGAGAATTTGTTGCCTAGTTCTGGACCCCTGAACTCTTCCCTAAATCACAGAATCACAGAATTTTCATGGTTGGAAGGAACCTCTGAGATGATTAAGTCCAACCATACACGCACCCGAAAAAAGAAGGAAAAGATCCCCCATCCCAGCAGCATCCCTTGACAGTCTCCTGGCCGGGCAACTATAGTTAGAATTAAAATGGTGTCAGTGATTGTATGTTGGGGACCTGTTGCCCCTGTTGCCAAAAACTACCAGGACATGTATAAAAGAGTAGCAGTGTGCTGCTTTTCTTCTGATCACACAGTGGAAAGGTATCAGGCACAGATGATGATCCGAGACGGAAGAGTAAAGGGATACAGCCATGACTGGGTCTTACAGAATTAAATCTCTAAACTACAGGCACTGTCTAATTTTTGTACAGTCGCTTTCTAACACAGCAAATCTCCCAGTCAGAATAATTACAGAGCAAACTTGGTGGTGTCTATGCCAAGGGGACACATGCAATGGCTGGAGTCTCCTTCAACAAAATACTGATTTGTATAACCTAACCCGAAAGCCCTGAGGGTCTCTGCTTGCAGAGGCACAGGCAGATTTCAGTTCTGTCCTGGACACATGAGGTGAGAAACTGTGGCAATAAAATTGGATTTTCTGGGCTGCTGTAGGACTGTGTAGTGACTGAAATGCAAAAGAAGGCAAAAGACAAATATGAAGGAGGTTGTCCCTCTTTTGAATTTACATCCCTTTTTTTCGAGAAAAAGCACTGCAGGGAGAGAGACGTGTTTCTCTGCTTGCTCCACGGATTCTAATAGGGAAGAGAAATTTACAGCTCAAGCGTTTATGCACACAGAGAGGCCGTATTCACTGTCAGGTGGGTGTTTTCAGTACAATCAAGCCTTCATCTTAAGACTCAAGTTCAATATATTAACATTTAAGTGCCTGGAACTCTCCAGTTTCTGGATGTTACAGATACATATGAGAACTGAGATGACATACTGATTGTCAACACCATCTATTTAGCCATTGTCATGCTAAATTACTGTTTTTCTTATCCTGTTGCAGAACATCATGACAGAGAGGTGGAACAAGTAAGTATCTGCATTTTGATAGAATTTGGAACTTGCCATTCAGAGTGAAAAGTGCTTTTTTGTATGGCTTTTCTTTGATCATCTAAGACTGTGATGCCTTGATAAAACCAGTAGGCACAATAGTAAGTGCCAGAATCCTCTGGTGTTAAATGATCTATTGTGAGACCATAGAGGGGCTCTGTTGTATGTTTCCGAACTCGAAATCTCCCTGTATCTCTGCTGTTATCAAAAACAGGTGACTGTCCCCACACATACAAGATCCTATTCGGTGGCTCTCCAGGATGCTGCTTGTACCAGTGCACGATGGTTTCGGCTTTCACTTGGCACGCCATGCTGGCAGAGCTGCCATTAACCTGAGTCTGCACCTCTGGGCTTTGCAATGGTACTGCCTGCGTGTCTCCACCTGGAAGGGGAAGAAGAAAAATTGAGTGAGTGGAAGAAACCATGGGAGTTTGGAACCAGGTCTTTGCTCTCTGGACAGGGGAAGGAGAAGAGAGTGAAACAGGGCTTACAGGACCACAATGAAGTTGCAAGAAGGACTAGAAGCAGCAACATGCTGCCTGTGAGGGTTGAGCCTGGAAATAAAATAGAGACAGGAGCATTAGGAAGCTCTTCAGGTGGAGAAAACATCAAATGACTGCGGGGAGGATGTGACTCATCTGGCACATCCAATGGTCATTCTTCAACCTGCCACCATGGTGGGGGTTAAATTTACCGACAAGCTAAACCACAGCAGTAAGAGTGTAGAAGAGACCTAAAATGCTTACTGTGAGACAATTTTTCTTCATCTATCTATCTTCCTCTCAGACTGAACTCCTGAGAGCATACATAAAACCTCAAACTGTTCAATCCATTCCTTCCCAAAGATATTCTCCTCTCCTCAGACACCCAAAAGCTGTCCCAGAAGCACCTTTCACCAGCCTTTTGAGGAACATACTGCCTACTTTGGTAGCACAAATGGGGTAGTTCATAGTGAACTATCAACACTTTCTTAAAACAGCTCCAAAACATCTACTCAGCCTTATCCATCTACCCCAGGCAGGAGAAGTGAAGCCAGGGTGAAGCATTCATGCCTCTCAGCCAGCTGTGTGCTCCCCTCTGCTCTTTCTTGTACTGTCAGGGCTCATTTCAGAGCCCTGAAAAGGTACACTGCAAAGCCATGAAGGCAAATGGTCACTTGGGCAGCTGACACCACACACCATGCCCTTTTCTGAGAAAGATTTCTCATTTTCTCACCCAGAAGAGAGAATCTACTCCAGACCTTTTTGCATCTTTGTCAGGAGCAATGCACATAACTAAATCTCACCTCACAACGAGTACATAAGTTCATATTCTTCTGTTGTCCTTGTGATAGATACATGGGTTTGTGACAGGTGCTGTAGTGTAGACATCTGCAATGCAAGAACAACAAAAAATCGTAAGCATGGGGTTTACTAAGACTTTATTTTTATTAAAAGTCCACTTAAGTGTGAAAGCCAGAGAAGAAGGCATCTTCTAAGGCCAAACTAAAGCTGCAAGAAGAACCTGCAGCAATGATGTTTTCAGACAAGATGTCTGGGCCTGTAGGAACATATGTAATGAACCTCAGACAAGGGATGCATTGCCATCAAGGAGAGGCAATGACGCACTTGGGTTGTGTGAAATATTCACGTAGACATGGGGTTGAGAATAGCATTGTCACATCAGTCACTGTGGCTCTGCTTCCAGCACAGTCTGGCTGAGCAGTGCTGTGTCATCATTTCCATGTTTCCTGCTTTAGTTGGCAGCTTTCTGTTGTAAATGGTCTTCACAATCCTTTCTTGGGGCCATCTTTCCAGGTGTTGCCCAGTGTTAACAGACCCTTGCCTATAACAAGGGGTCCTAAGTGGTATCGGTGTTCTGAGCAGTCATCACCAACATAACCAGTAAGACAGGAGCTACCCGTGATGAGTATCACCAGTACCTGCATTGTGACCGGGCCCTGAAGTCTCCCAGGCTAGATCTTCAACGCAAATAGTCTCCTCCTGTGCTGCATTTGAGAAAGTACCTATATCCTTCAAAGATGATCTGTGCTATGGAATAATTCAGGTGTAATGCCATCACCCAGAGGAGTGCTCCTTTTCCCACCTAAGTACACGATACCAGCCAAGTTGTAGCATTCTGCCTTTCTTTGCTGTTCTCTTTGTCCATTATTTATACTTAGATACCCAGCTGAAACCTGCTGGGACATTCTAGAGGCAGGAAGATGCAATTGTGGTTCTCTGCATTGGGCAGAAAGCCTGGCGCTCGGCGTACAGGCAGTTTTCTGTACAGGCTGCCTGTGGTCTGCTAGTTCTGTGGTAAAGCCAGTAGGCACAGTAGTAGGTGCCTTCATCGTCGGTGTTGACGTTATTGACCAAGAAAGTGCAGACATTTGTACCTTGCTTCCAAGAAGTGTACTTGTTCTTATAGGAATTATCATCATAACTGACTTGTCCTGATCCAATATACAGAATCCGATGCGGAGCTTTGGAGGGTATATGTCGGTACCAATGTATGTACGCAGACTGGAAGTTAGATATGCCCTCGGCTGCACACTCAATCCATGCAGTTTTACCTGCTCCTGTGGTAACAGAAGTTCGACTCTGCTTCAGACGCACTTGTGCTTGTCCATCTAGAAAGGAGAGAAAACAGAACAAACACTAGCAGCCTGCTCTTCATTCACACTCATACGTACGGCGTGCCCCCTGCCACTGCCCCTTGCTGTGCTGCGGTGACGAGGGGAACCTACGAGGCCAGGCTGCAGCCAGGACCAGGAGCAGGAGCAGAGACATCTCAAAGGCTCTGCCTCTGGGAAGAAGGCAACAGCTCTCTCAGCAGGGACACAGGGCTGCAGCTGAGCAAAGGAAATGACTCACTGGGGCATCATGTGGAGAGGCTGTCCCAGCAGCAAAAGCAGCACAACTGAGAGAGCTGTTCAGCCTGGAGAAGGCTCCGGGAAGACCTGATAGCAGCCTTCCAGTATCTGAAGGGAGCCTACAGGAGAGCTGGAGAGGGACTCTTTGTCAGGAAGTCTAGTGACAGGACGAGGGGTAATGGTTTTAAATTGGAAGAGGGGAGATTTAGATTAGATATTAGGAAGAAGTTCTTTACTGTGAGGGTGGTGAGGTACTGGAACAGGTTGCCCAGGGAAGTTGTTGATGCCCCATCCCTGGAAGTGTTTAAGGCCAGGTTGGATGGGGCTTTGAGCAACCTGCTCTAGGGAGAGGTGTCCCTGCCCATGGCAGGGGGGTTGGAACTTGATGATCTTGAAGGTCCCTTCCAATTCTAACCATTCTATGATTCTATGAACTCTGCTAAAGGCTAACAACCTGGTTATAGCTTTCACACCAGCAGCAGAAACTCACCTCCTCTCTCTCTCTCTCATCCACACACACACAATCACTTTAACTTGTTTACAATGTAATTTTGTAATCTAAAGCAAATTTCACTGCTTCTTTTAGACTAGTTGAAGGCTGCTAAACAATGCTGGGGGTCAGACACGTTTCCTCAGGGCCCCTGCAAATCAAAGGGAAAAAAAAATCAGAAGCTTAATAAATCAGAGGGCTCTAGAGAGCCACAGGTTGAATGTCAAATGCTAGGAAAATACACAGTAGCCATTCAGTAACTCAGGAGCAGTATTGCTGCTCTTGTGACTGCTTCTTGTGAGAGGAAAGGTGAGATGTTACACCCCAGGGTGGCAACTCCAAATGCTGGGTATTATGCAAAGAAACACAAATGCTTTATAGCTCCCTGTCCTGGTTTGGGGTAAAATGAACCAATTTTCTGTTTTACAATTTTATTTTCTTAGCTGGGCCTCTTCTAGCTAACTAAACTCTGAAAATAACAGCACACTGTTCAGAGAACTGTTTCGTCTCACAGTGATAAGACCCAATTATATCAAGGAATGGTATGCAGACAGGCCCTTGTTTATCCTTATTGCTCGGACAACCAAGGTCAGGTAATTTTGTTATTCTGCCCGTTGGAGGGTCGGCAGCGGAAGCATCGAAAGGTCCCACCTGCAAGGAGGAGCGGACAGGACAATTGATCCAAAAACTGACCAACAGGGGTATTCCATCCCATCCGCATCATGCTCAGTATAAAAGCTGAGGGATCAAAGGGTCAAGCTCTTTTTTCTCCTTCTTTCCCTTTTCCTGCTTCTTCAATGGCCGACGTCCGAGGAGGACCCTGCCTATTCGTCTGCCTTTGATCCCGATCCGAGCGTTCCTGACTCCAGATATGGAATCCAGCTCCTGTCAATCATCGAGTCCAGCCTGGGACTGTTGCCTGTTGGTGATGTAGTTATCCTGAGAGCTTGATACGGTTTTGTATATACTGTATACTTTCTTTTTGTTTTTCTTTATGTTTTTATTAAAGTAGTTTAGTTTTTTCTAAACTCCTAAATCCCTTCCTCTCCTTTCTTTCTGGGGGGAGGGAAGGCCATCTGTCAATCTGGTTTTGGTAAATCTGGCTGAAACCATGACACTCCCCTAGGTTTAGTTTAAAATAAGGACTAATAAGGCAAGCAAAATACAGAAATTCATCTGTGGAATTCAAAGGCACTCTTCAGAGGCAAGGTCACTGCTGATTTCCTTGGAAAGAGTGAAATAACAGCTCTGCTGGTTCTGGCTGCAGTGTGTGTCTGTGAAGCATGCACTAGTTAAGCAGCACCGTTGGTATCTGGCTGCCTGAACACCCTGTCTGACTCAAGGCTGATGGGGAAAATCGTGTGGTGATGTCCCTGTGTGTTGCCCAACACTTCATGGGCTGTTTCAGAAAGCAGAGCACGTCTTTGTGCAGGTCCCCAGTGGCTTTCTACTGCTGTGCATCCCACCTAGCACAGTAGTAGGTAGCGGAGTCCTGCAGAGTTATCTTGCTCACCATCAGAGTGCAGACAGATTTGGCAGGGTCTTTCTCAATACTGAATTTCCCCTCATCGAGCTGGTTTTCAAGGAAGAGCTGGGAGGACATGTAGGCAATACGCTTGGGAGCTGCGTTGGGCCTCTTCTGGTACCAGTGAATGAAAACGTTGTTAAAATCTGGATCAGAGACGTGGCAGTTGATCAGCACAGTTTTGCTTTCTGGCTTGGTGATGGATACGGGGGTTTGCTGCAAGACCAGTGCAGAACCACCTGTGTGAAGGAAAGAGAAAACTTAGAGGCCTGAAGCTGAAACAAGATAGTGTCCCCTTTGCCACTGGTGGACAGCGGAGTGAGCAGGGCACATACAAGAAAACCCAGCTGCCAGGAGGAAAGTGCTCAGCAGCCACATTGTCACTGCCCTCCTTATGGCTTCCTTATGGGGACAGGGTCAGACTCAAGTAGGGGAAAAAGCAGATCTGAGCAGCAGAAAACCACCCAATGAGGCTGTGCCAGCTGCATATGTGTTAAATAATGCTATACAAGCCATTTCCTTTGATGAACACTTTAACAGAAGGCCAAAAAAAACCACCACCAAACCCCTACCCTTGCATGAAAAGAGCTCACTACTAAGGGAAATGTGTATTTTTTTAATTTTTTCTTCCCCTGAGTAATTTGTTTAGATAACTTGCTTAGTTCTTTTTCTTAAAAAGCGGAAATCAGTTGCATGAGCAAGATATAATTTTCCCAGCCCTCCAACTGAGGTGCAATGGGCAACATGGGCCGTACCAATAAAGATGGACAGCTTCAGTGTAGACCCTGGTCTACCCTTTGGCTCTTGCTGGAAGGTGTAGACAAATATTAAGTAAACCAGGGAATGGAGCTCTTTACAATTCAGAGTCTGAAGAATATTCACCCTCTGACTCAAATAATGATCTTTTTTCTCCTTAAATCTTTGCTTTATAAAATTAATATGCAATGAAGTATTGAATGCGTTGTTCAGAAAACCTAAATCTATAGAGCCCTGGCATACGTCAGAAGCACTGGCATTCTCTGCTCCTGATCTGTTTTGTTCAAAAATGTTTTCAGACAAGGATCTCTTTCTTGTGGATCTCCCAAAGCGCTACGCACTCTTTAGCTGTGGTAGGAAACACAGCAAGCCTTTTCTTCTCTGATCAAGAGCAAGTGACTTCAACATTAGTAATCCTTGCTGCCGCAGCAAATGCAGGCTGTCAGTCAAGACAGCGTCCTGATATTGAGGCAAGTGAAGCTGTAGTCCCTTATTTCCCTTGGAGATGATGGCAGATCCATTTTGGAGATTGCTCAAACTAGATTATCTTTGAAACCATGTAAGAAATACTTCTAAATGGAGAAAAGAGCTAGGCTGCAGGTTCTGACAGGTGTCTTGAATTTTCACTTCTAGAAACCTTTGATACAAGTCCATAAAGACTGCTGGGATTGTGTATTCAACTACCATACTTCTGTAAAGAGCTCCTGTTTGTGTTTGACTTTTATCTGATCAATAAACCACAGCTTAGCAGCACCTCCCTGCTGCTTTTCAGCTGTTCTGCAAGGAAAGATGTTTCTTGCTCAGATATTCAGCTGAAGATGGTTTGAGAAGGACTTAAGATGGAAGTGGGTTTTCTCCCATAAAGATTCCCTAGCATTTACTGTGATTTTTTTTTACTGTGTTGGCTTAATTTTCTGTTAAAAAGGAGGCAGAGAGGGGTCTGTCAATAGGAAAACCTGGTGAGTGCTATCTGTTTTTGCAAGCCCCTAACCAGACCAGGTTACTGTGCTGTTGTCCTGCCTGGCAGGCACCAGCACCTTCCGCTGTTCTGCCCCTTTGTGCCACAGTACAGCTAACACCAAGTGCCCTCATGACTACCCTGTATTATCACAGGCCAGGCACAGGTTTTTGAGAGCTGGGGAGACCCAGCCTGGGTCTGACTGGGCAGAGAAGCTCCCCTGGAACTTCTCTGTTCCTCTGAAGTTCCTCTGTTCCCCTGGCACCAAGCCTTCAAACTCAAGCCAGCTTCGCTCATCTTTGTAAAAGCACCATCCTCCTCCCTTTCCTTCAGCCTTTGCTCATCGTGCTTCCTGACTTTGTGACTGCTTGTACAGAGACAACTAGCCTGGGCATATTTCTAAAACTTCTACTCAACACACTGGCAGGTCACTCTGGAGTTGAATGCAACAGCATAGCAGTAATAAGGCATTCAGCATAGCAAGATTTGATTAGGAGAACAGAAATAAAAATAGGAACAATACCTTTATACCCTGCAAGAAATGTTGTGTGCCCCAAATCCTCTCTTTTTCCACAATACTATTTTACCTCTTCCCGCATGCACCGCTCTGCTTCTCATCATGGGCAGGAAGGACACAGTTCTAGGGGCACAGAAAGTAGGTATGGCTTTGCACCTACCCCAATAAAACTCTGGCCCTGTCCAGTGTCTGGGACATCAACCAATGAAGACAGTGGTGGTGTTTTAATGCACAGGCTTAGGTTCCTCTGGAAAAAACAGTGCTCTCACCATTACATGCGCTGTGTAGGGTTGGCTCTCCAGACATCTCCCTCCTCCTAAGGAATGGTTTCACCTCAGGGCCTTTTTCTTCTGCATCTGGTCTCAGGCCACCTGTAAAATCTAGGGCTTGCAGCGGTGGGGATTACAAAATCACAAAATCACAGAATTTTCACAGTTGGAAGGGACCTCTGAGATCATCGAGTCCAACCATACACACACAAAAAAACCCCAAACAAAACCCAACCCAAAAAAAACCCCAAACAACAAACTGAACCCCACAAAACAAATTGCCCAACTTCAGACCATTTCCTCTGGTCCTGCCATTATTCTCTTGGGAGAAGAGGCCAACACCCACCTCTACAACATCCTTTCAGGTAGCTGTAGAGGGCAAGGAGGTCTTTCCTCAGCCTCCTCTTCTCCAAACTAAACATGTTCAGTTCCTACAGCCTCTCCTCATAGGACTTGTTCTCCAGAACCAGCCTGGTGCTACCCAGCCAGAAACCTCTCTGTGCTGAAGTGCCAGACTGGAAAAACAGGAGTAATTCTTCATCCTCTCCCTAATTCACCCATGACTCTGATGAAAAGCAGAGAAACACAAACAGTAACAAGCAACAAGGAAAGAGAAAGGGGCTTATACGGCTCAAAGAAAACTCCACAAAAATGCCCACGTTTAGATCCCTGGAGGAATAAATAATAAATCTTGCTCCTCCAACTGGTACTATCTTTTAAGCAAAAATAATACTCCTTTTCCTTTGCTTAAAATTTTACAAAACTTGAGGTTACAGTTCTCTATTTTGATTTTCTTTCTCAGGTCAAACCCTTTGAAGAACTCCATGTGTGGACCTATTTCCTGGAACAGCAGTATTGAAATGCAACTCCTTTCCATTAAAAAAACCTCTTACAACAGGGTTGCTGACTGCTTAAGTGAAAAGGAGTAGGGAGGATGGGTTAAGTATTGGACCTTCACGGTTCCCTTTGCACTGTGCATTTGCTCAGTGGAAATCTCTAGCTTTTGGCAGCTGATACTTCCACAATGTGGGTCAGCACCAAGCCTGTCTCCTGCTTCTGCAGAGCCTGCACCTGAGGCCAGTGGGGGATGGGAGCTGGGATTTTGCAAGTTGTTTGTGGTTGAGATGCGGAGGGAGTATTTGTCTCGGTGATCTCAGAGTTCCCACCACAGTGACTGTGTACCAGTAGGCGCAATAGTAGGTAGCAGTGTCGTCTGGAATGACATCATGTATTGTAAGAATGCACAGTTTCTGGCTGGAAACTTTTTCAGCCCTGTACCTGTGTGCTTGGAAGCCCGCATCTACAACTTCTGTCCCTGTTGAATATAGAATCCTCTCTGGAGCTTTATTTGTCTTCTGTTGGTACCAGTGTACAACGGTGCCATCAAAATCTCCAGTGACATCTCTGAAGTGACATTCCAGACGAACACTTCCTTTAGTCTTGGTGAAAGAGAGAGGGCTCTGCGTGGGAATTTCTTGTGCAAATCCATCTACCAAGAAAAGAGGAGAAATGATGTCATTAGGTGGACCAGACGCCTGTTAGCAGAGCCATGAGTGCCTGTGAGGAAAGGTTAAGAAAGTACAGAAGCACTTACAAGAGCAAGCAGCTGCAGATACAAGTGCCACCAGCAGCAGCATGTTTGCTCTGCTGTCCTTGAGACTCAGGAGAAGGAAAGTGGCCGTGGGGCAGAGTGAGCAATGCTGCACGGGAGGAGGAGGAGACTGCCCTGGGTGGCAGCTAGTGACGCTGTGTCAGGGCAGAGGAAAGTGTTCCTTGAGCTCCTGAGGCAGGGCGGGGAGATTAATGGTTAACATACACCAAACACAAGCTTATTAAGTAAAGACTGTCAGAATGAATTAGCTGGATTTAGAAATACACAGCAAGCTAGCTTGCTATCTTACTTTATAGATTAACAACTTGGGGGGGGGGGGTTATGTTCACAAAATCATTATTTCTGTGGTTTAGTTCTCTTATTTAAACTCTTGCCATATAAAACCTGATGTCAAGAGACTGTTGGACTTACTTTAAAATTAGGCACTTGAAAGTAAAGGAAGGTCATGGCTTCTGCTGATAAATTTCCAATTTATTTCTCTCCGTAATTTTTCATTCTCTTTTGTCCATATATTAGTGTCATTAGTAGCACTATTAGCCTGAGTGAATTCACTCTGACGTGGTCAGACAATGCAACAGAACAAGACCTTCTGCATCCGTCTACTTTTAGCATTGCGAAGGCAGAAGCTGGTTTTGAAATGTTCCTGTCCAGAAGCGAGTTGGTCAGAACTTCCATTATAAGCAAGGGCATTCAATTTACTCACTTGCATTCAGCAGAACTCACAAGCAGTGTTCTGGTCCCAGGGACATCTGTTTGTTCTCTGTTGGTCACCTTCCTTTTCAGAGGATTTGGCCTCAGAATTTGGCTACTCTGGATTACAAAACTAAGAACATGTGCATTTGGGTTGACATATAACAGTAGTAGCATAAGTAGATCTACCTTCATGCACTTTTTAAACTACAGACTATATTAACTAAGGCACTGACCAGCATAAACATCACACTCAGGTTCACTGTGGCAAAACTAAATCACTTCCTAAACAGACTTACAGGGTTGACTGTCTAAATACAGCCTCCAACAATATCCATAAAGAAGCCACTTCCTTGTTACTTCTGAGAGGTTCATGTTTCTTTTATAGCTTGGGAAGAATTTGGGATTGAGCAGGGAGAGACTGCTCTTAATTCACTCAACTGAGCAGCAGGTACATCTACAGAAGGTTGCTTTCATTAGTGGAATGGTATCTATTATGGCAGAGTGTCATACTCCAGTTCCTACTGTGTTAATGGACAGCTGTTCCTATATTAATTAATTAATCTTTAAAAAGCAGGGTTTGTTAGCATTGGCACACAGGCCTTAAGCTATGGTGCTTAAACTGCTTTCAAACTAGAGCCAGTTGCAGGAGAAAACATATGGTACCACAGGCTGCGTAAGCGTAGCTGCCCAAAGGCACGTAGGTGACAGGGCAGGAGGAAGGGCATGTGCTGACCCAAGGAGATCACTACATGCTACACCAAAGACTAGAGATCCTTTTACAGTTCCATCATCCATTTACACTACAGCCACTCAAAAGAATGCCAAGGCTTCAAAAAGTACTAAGTACTCCATTACCTAGAGCAATATCATGAAGTTTAACACCCACAGCTCTACAAGTACAGTACAAACTCAGAATCCTCATGAAAGGCTGTTAAGTTTTCACCCAGAATATTTCACTGGCATCATAACTTAATATTTCAAAAAAACATATTACCATCTGCTGAATGATGATGTTCCACAATTCGGCAAAATGCGGTAGTCACAGAAGTCTGGTCAGTTGTCCACAGAAGAATTCTTTTCATGTTTACATATGAAAAGCCGCTATACAAGAATACACTTACATCTGTTTGAAGAACTAACAGCAGAAGTGGAGTATTTAAGAATGATTGATTTTATTCAGGTTAGATTATTTAGATGAAACTGTAAAAGCCCCAGATGACTCTATGGTAGAAAATCCTCTAAATCAAAGTGCAGTAAGTTCTAATAAGTCCATGTCCTTTAAGATTTAAATGCTTTTAGGTATCTTCTATAAGCAAGATAAATACAAGCAAATGTATCAAAACATTTTGACATTAGTGTCTCACATACAATGTTACTGCATTAAAATCTCTTGACATATTGTTTTACTTAGCACATTTTAAAAGTGCACATTTTGGTGTTCATGGAACAAAGTCAAGTTTCAATATTTTTATCCCTTTTAAATAATACACTGTTAGGTAACAGAAGCTTCTCATCACCCAAAATGTCATATCAGATCAACTGTGATGCATTTTTAATCTTATTTTCCCTATTAAGTCACTAGATAATAACCTCACAAACAAGTATTTCTTTCAACTGAAACATGGTTATGTAAAGATGTCTCTTTCAATCCCTTTCCCCCATCACCCGGACAGCATAACTGAAGAATTAAAGTAATTTAACTGTGTCTGCACTAGGAAGACTCTATACACAAGAATCCACGTTTTTCTTGTGTTCCAAATCTATTTTTATTGCCTCCACAGCCCCCATACCAGAACTGACCACACATTCTCTGCTCTTTGTTGTAGTACCACTTCAGAACGTATCTCTGACACTCTCCACTACCTTGAACAAGGTCGCATGCATCTGGAAAAGGCAAATAAGAACAGATTTAATGAAAGACAGATTCACTCTTCTCAGCATTGTAATTTCAGGGAAAAGTAACGTTCAGTGCAAACTGGCAGATGAAAGAGCGGGATTGGGAATGGCAGTTCATACGGCTCCCACAAGCAGCTTAGGTCACTGCTCACAACATCAGTGCAATGACCCTGAGTCACAGAAAACACTTTATCTGTCCAGTATAAACAGTAACGTGTGCTGCTTAATTTGCTGTGTGACCAAAGAGTTTATGCATTGGTTATTGGGAGCACTGACTCAAGATTTTACACATGCAGTTTTGTGACAGGACACACTCCATCTGTGCTCAGCGAATCTGTCACGCACTGTGGATGTATGGCATTATTCCCAGAGGAATATTAGCTCTTAATTAAAGATCCAACATTAAAACAGCTTTGCAAAAGCATTGGTCTTGTCTTGTCGGGGGGTAGGGGTGGGCACTACCAGACATTCCCAGAACCATTTTTGAGTGGAGAGAGATGAAAAACAAAGGGATGGCAGCTACAGCAATGAGCTACTACACCCAAAGCTAAGAAGACACCATTGCATTTTTTTCACAGCAATTCTATCCAACTGTAGTCAAAACAATAAAAATACTCAATAGTGTTAAGAGAATGTTGCTGACCAATTATCTCACTATCAGCATCCCATACCTATTGTATCAAATAGCAAATCTGCAAAAAAGGCATAACTAGGAAGCAAAGTAAAAAATATGAAGAATATATATTTTGACACGATACCTCTACTGAGGGATCCTGTTCTTCCTACAGGAACGGGCTGTAGACATATTTAATTCCTCCATGTTGAGTTAAGTTTGTAGCAGGAGTAACTCAGTAACTATAGCACAACTTGGGGACTTAAAATGATCAGCTGTCTTAGTAAAATGGACTAGAACGTTATATTATATTATTACAAAAACTTACAAATCAAAGATAAGGCCATAATGACACTTGTGGTTAAGCCTTTAATTACAAATTGCTGTATAGATTTGGACTGAATACAAACATACGGTGACAAAAAGCTTTAGAAAACCATCGATGGAAACTGTTCATACCACATAAGTATTCAACTGAGCCCTTCACAATTCAGAGTCTTTTTACTGAATTAAAAAATATTTTAATGTTCTAAAGTCATAGCATAATTACTATAGGAAGCTCTAGTTTCTACTGTTGCCTGTAAGATTTCCTCATTATCCTGAGCTTCTCCATACTCTTGTGGCTTTTCTCCTTCAGCATCTTCCTCTGTGAAATACTTGGTCTCATAATCATATCTCATTTCTGGCACTGTGTATGCAGGTTCTGTGGCAGTTTCTCTAATATTCTCCAAGACTCTCAGTTTTTTCAATGTCTTCTAAACCACGACCATAACCACTTTCATCAGTTCCAGGAAAAGGTATCCTTCCAAGGACAGGAAAAAGAAAACAAATTAAGTATTTAAGGACCAGTATGGCCTTGAAAAAAATGCATCTTGTTCACTCCTTCTGAATATCATGAAAAAAAACTGATCCGAGTCCTGTTTCTGTTAAAGCTACTCTAAATATAACTACTAACCCAAAGAGATAAATCTTATGTTGACATACACACTCAAAAAGTTTAATAGGCATCTCCAAACCTTTCAATCACAGACACTTGCTGTTGTATGTCTCCCTGATCTAAGTTTTCACACTCTTCTTGAAGCTCAGGTGAAGGGTAACTGTTCACTTCTTCTGTGGGCAAAGCACAAATACCACAGATGAATGTTAAAGTCCTCCAAACCCCAGTATGTTTAAGAAAAAGTACTACACAATTTTTTTGTTACGAACTGGAGTTTGCATCTTTCAATAAGTAACACACCATATCCAGAGCAACCGGCACTATGTCCAGGAGAAAGAAAATTATGTTAGAGATCAGTTAGATGAGAATGACTCCTGAACCAACCTTTTATGCTTTTGTCTTGCTTTGTTACACACTACTTATGCTTCTAGAGAAACTCTGACATCTCTACAAATGCTTCTGATGAGGATATTAAATCACTGACAATTTCCTTCTTGATGTTCTCATTTGTATTTCAAAGCACCTAAGACCTGCTAACCAGCATGAATGTACCTTGAAAAGTGAAGAAGTTCTTTCTCTACTCTTCAGAGGAGGAATAACTGCAGTAAAGAGATGTTAATGCCAAACCTGCTAAACGTTTAAACTTGTATCTGCCCCAAAGCCTAAATAGGCAGAAGCAGCTCAGTAAATCTGGACTTGTCAATGGTCAGAGGAGAAACGTAGGGCTAAATCAGGACCATAACTGTCTTTTCGTAGCTGAAGAATGGTCTTTCTCTAGTGAAAGTGGAGTCAACAAAGCCACACATTAAATAAAAAGGGAAAAAACGCCAACTACTGAAAACTTTGGCCTAAGGCACCATTAAAATACAACGTTCAGTCATTACTGGCACTTCCATTAGTGTCTGGTGCAGGTGACAAACTAAAGATGCAAGACTGACTAGCTAAATTACAACTAGAAACTGAATGATAGTGCATATACCCTGGCTACTTTTCTCTATACAGCATTTCTCCTTCTTTCTCTAACTTAGGCAAATACCATTGTATGCTACTTACGTTGTAGAAGATTTAGAAACGCCCGGCTAAACCTCTGAGTACAGACCATCTCAGACAGTGAAACTCTGCTCCATGCCAGCAAGCGCTGGTCTGTGGGGGAGCTTGACAGCTCCATCAGCTGATTGTCATGAACTTCATTGCCAAGCGCAAGAGTGAACAAGGTGAATCCTTGGCATTTGGCTCCAAGTGAAATCTCTCTCATCTTCTCTCTGTCCCATGTGCTTGTTTTGCCTCCAACTATTGTAAATATGACCCTGTGTTTTCTTTGTCTGGGTGCTTTAAAAAATACGTTTTCAACCGTCCACTGTAGGGCAGAAGCAATGGCTGATGGCCCTTCCAGCTGGTGAACAGACTCTTGGATATGTTTCTTCATCAAATCTTTATCGTTGTATGTAACTAGATCAAACTCCAAGGCCACAGGGGTCTGGTTTCTGCCAGGCAGGAAGCCCCTGGGAGCCTGCTGCACCAGGGCCACCCTGATGCCTCCATATGATTCATTTGGCTGTGAGGAAACGACAAACTGATCTAGCATGTTGCTCACAAAGTCTTTGGCCCTTTGAAACTCTTCACTGCTGATGCTTTGAGAGCTGTCCATGATGTAAGTGATATCCATATCCATCAGAACAGGGGGAGAAAAGGGCACACTGCAGTTGGTGCTTGGTTTGCATTTATCTAGAGAGGAGGAGCCAACAGGCAGCAAACTATTTAGCAATACAACCAAAGCAATAGTTCAGAAGAAAATAAAATCCCACGGTTCTAGTCACCTGTTTATTTTTCTTAAATTTTAAATTTAAAAATAATAATCAGTTTGCAACTTGAAATCTTGCTGTTCTAGTAAGGAACAACAGATGAGTCTTGCTGTTTTAAGATACTATGGGAAATTATTCAAGCATAAGAGCAAAAGATGTTTTTAAGATAAAACTTAACAGGTAAAGAGTTCCCTCGAGAAATTTTCTTTTGTGATAATCTAAACATTGTAAAGGACTATGAAACAATGTTTTATCTCAGATTCAGCATTATGAAATATTACAATTTGGTGGCCTCTCCTCCCCTCACAATGTAGAATTTACAGTAATTGAGCCTGGTTCCCAGAATCATAATGCTATTTCAAGTGCATCTCTGATAAAGAGGAAATGCCAAACAGTAAGTGATTCCATACGGCTACAACTAGAACTAATTAAAATAGCTTTTCTGGTTCTGAGATTCTTATTCTTGTCATCCTCTGAAGAGGAAATCCAAATTGTATCTTCTCAGTCAACAGTACTGTGTAACCAAGGAACGATCTGGCATGGAGGGCAAGAAAGCCCAGTTCCAGAAGGGATTAAACTGTCTGGAAGCAGAAATGCCAGAGACACAACTCCTCTTGGTGATGACAAGAAACACCCATAGCATTGTGTTGTAACCATCCTGGAATGTGAGTACTTGGGGGCCACCTTCAGGCAGCAGAGCTGGGCTGAGTCACCCCATGCAACCACTTACAGGATTGGTGCTGGTGTGTTTGAGGAATCAGCTCTTAACACATCTTTGCAGACTCCTTGTAGAACCACTTATGTGAGCAGGACTCTACTCAATGCATTGTTCATTAAATTATTATTATTTTTTTTAATGTTTAAGCACAATGTGCTTATGGGGTACAATAAAAATTCCTCAACACTGCACTGCAAAATAAAACTTACAGGATTTTTTTTTTTTTATTGAAAGGGTAAAAAGACCACTGTAACACCTGGAATTTGTAAAATGTCTTACCAAAGCAAAGCGTACAGTCTGTAATGCTCTTCAAACTTTCATCTTGTTGTCTTTCCCAAACAAATAATTGAAATCTTCTAGTATCATCAATCTATGTTTTAAAGCAGACAAAAAAAAAGTAACATTAGAAAGATGTATGTGAAATACAGATGTTTACTCTTCGTTCTCAATGGCATTAACATTTCTCTGTTAAAATACTACCGCTGACTCCCTAACTCGGCGGTTTCACTGCTCTTGCAATACTGAGCAGGTACAGAGAAGACTTTTTTAGTTGCTATTTTGAAGCATTCTGACTGCCCTGAAGCATTTCAAGGAAACTGCTTTTTGTCTAAAAGTCTAACTCTATGTTGTGCCATACTGAGACTGCCAGGTTAGCTAGCTGCTAATAACACTTAATTGGTGTTAAACAAAGAGAAATCATCGGCGGTGAAGATGTTTTCTTGGGAGGGAAAACTCTAGCATTAGAACAACCTGTGTGGTCTGCAATTAGCTGAACAAAGATAACCTTCTCCAGCAAATTTGACTGCAGAAATGCTTGAGGAACCCCAAAGAAGCTCCAACAACATCCTACAGTTTCACTGACCAGCCAAATATCATTCTAGGGAAAAAAAACCCCACATTTCCTTGTGGACTAAGATAAATAAAAATGGCTGCAAAATATCATAATATTGCAGGAAACGAACCATGTGAGAAACGAGCTTAAAGCTTAAAGTTTTGCTCCAGCTACTTTGTATCCTTTGGTCAAGATACACATTCTGAAAGGTGCCTTGAGATAGCAGACTCATGACTGGCCTTCCTTGATAAAATCACCAATATCTTTGTACTATTGAACACTATGATTGGTCAGCAGATGTTGTCTGGGCAAGGGAGATGAAGGGAATAAAGCGACTAACCAAAAGCATGTTTTGGACAATGACTTCTTGGAATGGGAGGTGCAAATTCAATCGGTCGGGAAGTATGTGAGCTCTGACATCTCAACCAATGAGAGGGGAGACAGGGACATAAGCGGCCAGGATAAAATGTATATAAAGACCTAAAACCAAAAAGAGAATCTGTGCATCTAGCCTGGAGATGCACCTGATACAGCGCTGTTTTGAAAATTTCTAATAAACTCTTTTTATACTTTGTTTTAAACCTTTGCTTCTCTTTGGACTTTGTCCTCTCTTACATTTTATAAGTGATCTGGCGTTTCTCACAAACTATATATGTGGATAAGCTAAAATTACGAGGAAAGAAACAATTACTTCTTTGCACTAAACTTAAGCTTTTTGTGTGTTACGCACAACACATGCACAACAATTAACTTCTGTTCAACGTCTGTAAAGGATGCTATGGATAGGCCTCTTCAGAAGGATTAGAATTGGCAATGACTGCTTAAGTGATCTCCAAACAAGGCTCCTAAAGCCAACTAACCAAAGCCAGCAAGTACCCGTGGCTACAGGCTGTTTGGATCATGAAGATCAAGCCACCTGCCAACTGCAAAGGCAGAAGTCCATCTAGAAGAAAAAGTGAGGTTCCCATGTGGTGGTGAAGTTGGTTGCCTTCCCATCGCTGTAATTGTAAAGGAGACCTGGGCAATGAGCTTTTTGTCCTGCCCTCTGCTGAGCAGCTTTTTTAAACCTTTCTACTCTGAAAGCCAATTTAGGGAAAGTTGGCACCTATATAAATACCAGGCATCATCATATGCAATCGACTAGTAGGTATGAGGCTGTATGAGAGTAAACGTAATATGAAGATTAAAGGGCTGACTTAGATGCTACTTGATCAGAACTTAGACTCCAAGTTTTGCATTTTTTGGTCACATGTAGGTAAACGTAGTTTCTTTCTATAAGGATAATTTTGAAGAAACAGCAGCTGGAAGGAATTTTATTTTGCAAAAGTTAAAACTGAGCACAGAAGACACAAATATATATTGAAAAGGGAGAATATGGAATCATATTAGGAAATCTTAAAGAAACTTACAATTGTTTTCTTCTAGTACCTGGTAAAATAATTTTTGCTTACCACCTTTTCATATGAAGTCATATTTTAAAAGAAAACTTATTAATTTTCTCCTATACTAATGACAAAACAGCTATCAAAAGGTAAGTAAACGGATGACTAACTCAATTTTTTTATAGTCTATCTACTTACTGAGAAGGCACGTCTGACATTTGGCACTTCACTGAAGGCAATAACCACTGGAGTGATATCCAAGGCACTCAACTCAAGCACAGCTGTGTTGATGGCAACACCATCCTGTGACGGACCATTGGCAAAAAAAAGGGCAACTTTTCTTGTGAGGATGCCCTGACGAACACGCTTGAAGACATTTCTTGAAACAAATCTCATGGCTGCCCCAATATTACGTTTTCCAGTGGATCTCTCCAGCGGTATTCCCTGGACTGCTTGTAGCAGCAAGTCACTTCTTTGGAATTCTGAGAATCGGATGAGATAGCATGTATTCGTATTGAAAGAAACAACGGAGACACGAGCTCCTGTTGGGCAATTGCTTTCACTGATCTTAACTGTCTTCAGCAACAACATAACAATGTTCCTCATTCTTTCAAATGCAGCTGGTGTAACATCATCAGACATATCGAAGGCAAACACCAATTCAGTTGGATAAACTGGACACGTGTCTGTATATTGGAATAAAACAATTGCATGAGAACTTTTCCACAACTCACACATTGGTAGTTTTTTATTCAAGTCTATAAAGGAACGGACATGCAGATGTCAGACGGGCTTACCTGATGAGCAAGCTGGAATGAAGAGGTGGAGAGCAAATAAATTATTTTGGACTCACATTCCTTAAACAGTGATACACTTTGCTTTCACTACAGAGCCTGGTCCAAAGGTCAGACAACTGACCGAATCTACCCATGAAAGACAACACTACTCTTCCACAATCAGACACTTAAAATAGTGCAATTTTACTGGATGGGAAATAAAAAAAAATTGTTTTGGGTTCTGCTGAGCATAGAAGTCTGAGAGAAAATGAACGCTCCAAATCTGGAGGGCAGGTGATATACAAATATTGTTTTCCCTTAGATAATTCCCCAAAGACAGATGGCAAAATGCCAAACAATTTCACCTTAAATGAGGACAAGAGACATTTGTTACAGTTTTTGTAATTAAGACATAGGAAAAACGAACAAAGTGTGAGCCTGTTTCGTATACCTGCTGGAAACCCCTCACAGTTAAGAACTACCAGTCACCATCAAACTGAATCCATATGCAAACAACTGGGTTATTCCATTTAAGAAGAGTGACTAGATGGAATCAGAGGTAAAAGAAGATGCTCCCTACTTACGGCAGTTTTTTCGTGTAAAATTCACTAGTTCACAAGGCTGGAGAAGCAAAACAAAAACCAATTAATGGCAAATCCCAGATCATCCCAGACTGGGAATCTCACTGTTGGCTTGAGTTGAAGGCCATGTCCCAGCTCCTGAACTAACTCTCACTAGTGTAAATCCAGAATCACGCACTCCAGTTCCTCTCCTCTTCAAATACTGCAGGGGCTCTGCCCCTGCTCTAAAAACTAAGTTTTTTTTAAAGACATGCTTTGTTGGCATTTAATTATGCTCTGGAGTATTAAGCAACCATTTATCCATTCTTTATTTTGTGTAATAATTTGATCTAGGAGGTCACCATGCAACGGCACTTCCATAGCAGAACAACCATTTCAACAGCAGCTCACACAGGAAGAATGATATCCATGAAGGAAGAGAGGACCCCATTTGGACATAGAACATGTCTCCAACAGCATTGTCTGCAGGCAGGTGTCCATGCAAAGGTTAGATGAAGCCTTTACTCAGAAGTGTTCATTTTACATGGGATCAGCATTCTGAAGAAATCCTGCCCTGATATTCCCAGTGAAAACAGCTGTTGCTGAGGAAATGTCTTCCTCTACAAGAGGGTGAAAAGTAACCCTAAACTTGAGCTGGTGTGCAAACTGATGTGAACGATGAAACAAATCAAGGAGTATTCATGCTTCAACATTTTCTAGAAGTCTGGACAGAGCATTAATCCATATGCAGAACTGTTTCTCAGTCCTCGAATATTTGCAGAACCCAAGCACCCACTGCACTCTGACAAGCACTTGAAAAGGATATGTTTTTCTAACAGCTAATTGTGCTCATTGCAGTCACTGTTTATAAAGGGAAGAAGACTAAAACTGTTAGTCCCATGCAATGTGTGGTTAGCTGTAAGCTATTTACTTACTTCCATTAAAATGGTGCCCATTGGTCCCTTGGCACCCTGAAACAAACACAGGTACAGAAAATCAGACCTTGATGACATATTTCCATTTATGACTCTGTAGCCCAAAGAAAATCCAGGCACACAGTGTAACTGTAAATGGTTATCACTGATAACCATTCCTGAATTCAAAATATGAAGAGACATCTGTTCCCAGCAGAGATTTCTGTGGACTTGTTCCCAACAGAGTTGCAGACTACTTCTCAGACCCCTTAGTTCATTTTCTTTCCTGGTTTTATAAATGTTCAATAACTGTTGCCCTTGAGGACCAGTATAATTCAGAGCTGGATTTCTTTTATGAGCAATTTCTGTGCTATGGTTCAAGTTATCTGTACCTTACATCCTTTTTAAACTCAGGTGTGTGATAGGCTTGCCCTTTACTCCTGTGGCATACAATCTACCTTGAGACATCCTGCAAGACCATACACACATGGTGACTGCTTGAGCAGTCTAGCCAGCTTTGGCAACTCTGTAGCCTTCTCCTTGGCAGCTGTGGGCAAGTGCAAGGATCTCAAGCATCTTTTTTTNTTTTTTTTTTTTTTGAAAAAAAGTGTTGTTGAATCTTCATAACAGGAATAAAATACAGGGAAAAGAACTTCTATGTTCAAGGCAGTTTCAAAGTTTTCATCACGTGTGCAATTCAGATGTGTAGCAAAACTACTGAAAACTTTCACTTACTTGCAGGAGGGATGCAGTGAGAGACACCAGAAAAATCTGAACTGCACATCCCACAGCCTTTACCTTAGCCTCTCTCCACCATAACACTACAGTTTACCAGAATCATGTACTTCTTTACATCCCCAAATTACAATCTCATCTCCATATTTGTTGCTTCCCCCTCCAACTAACCTTCCATTCCTCCATCTCCCGCCTGAGCTACCTTTCTTATTTTGTCTGCTGTCTTGCTGCTGGCAGTACCACAGCCATTCCATGCTTTTATCTTCTCATGTTTTCCAACAGCTCCCAGTTCTTCTTTGGTACTGTTCAGCAAGAGTTAACTAGGAGCTGCCTGAGTCCTAATGAATGTTACTCGCAGCAGCTTATTAGCTGTGACTGAGATGTGCCAACTTGACACATACAGATAATCATGCCATCAAGTTAGGAAGGATGGGTTAAACAGGCTTATTTTGGCTGGCCCTGCCTACTACCTGTACCCATTCCTGCATTCCTATTGAATCCCACAAAATTCTCACCTTCCCATGTCACTGATGGACTGCTACTACTTAATTTCATCAAGCCCATACCTCCCAAGTTCCACTCTCACTTCTACACCTGAAGAAGAGATCTTGAGCTGGAAATCTCTCTAAAGACTTCTTGAACGTACAATGTTAGTCTTAAATGCTACTGAAATCTTCAATACTCTCTCTTGTTTCGATAAAGAATAAACATTTTTGTTGTATAAAATGCAGATCACAGACACTGGAAAAGTACATCAAGACATGTACAAGATTAACAGGTTATTGTTATTTAAGCTTTAAGTGCCTGTAATTGCAAGTCTGATTTTAAATGGCTTTTCTTTTTAAAATGAAAAAATACACTGGTTTTCAGCAGAAAATCCAGCTCTACATTTTAGTACTCTTTTTTTATTTTATTAGATATTTACCCTGCCTATTGACGATACCAAATATCATGGAAGTAATCATGCCCTGCATTGTATCTTTGCAGTTCCATTTCCAACAGCAGGGGCTCATGTGCACACATCCACAGGCAAGACATAACTCTATAAAACTGCCAGGCTGATTAAGCATAATTTACCAGATGAAACATTATTAAATATTCCATTAACCTAATAGCCAGTTTATGAGCAATCTAAGAGTGATTTTTTTTAAATAAAAATACCTTACCATAGGTCCTGGTGGCCCTTGGTCCCCTGGATCTCCCAGGGAACCTGGTGTGCCAGCATCTCCCTGTAAACAGAAATACAAATTTTATTCATTGTAATTGCACATGCAGATGTAGAATTGCAGCAGAGAAAACCTCTGTAACTATATTGTGAATTGGATACTACATTTACATAAAGATAAACCACTACCCCTAAGAATTATTAGCCACAAAAATCTCTACAGACTTAGACCAGCATTCTCTCAAGACATCTTCCCCAAAATAGGGCAATAAAAATGAGAAGGGGAACGAATTCCAAAAAACTTTGGTGAGGAAACACTTAAGACATAAGGTCTTTACTTATAGAACTCTTCACAAAGTTAACAGATGTATCATTCTTACTCTTCTACCCCTAACTCCTTTGGGTCCTTCAGCTCCTGGAATGCCCGGGTTTCCATCTTCCCCCTGAAAAATTAATGAAATTCAGGATGTTACAGGCAAGGAGGAGATAGACAGAAAGACCGATAACTACTTCCAAACACGAACAATGTAAAAAAGATATAAAGAAAGCAAACATTCCTAGTAATCATACCTCTGGACCAGGATTTCCTATGAATCCAGATTCTCCCTACCAAAAGAAAGGACAAAGACTTCACTAAATCAAATATGGGTGGTCATGTTTGATTTGACACTGTGAAGTGTGACATCCTGACTCTAAGTGCTCACCTTTGCTCCTTTGCTTCCTTCAGGACCATAGGCATCTCTGCCATCCATACCCTGCAGAAGTTGAATATACCGTAAGTTAGCTGTTAATAGAGAATTATACATATCCAATTCCATTTTGCAATGAAAATCTCCTGTTAAAATGAGATGTTCAAGCTGTTAAGACTGAAGACTGATAAAGTAGGGCAGACTAAAAGACAGTAGCAAATGGTGGTAAAAATATGCAGAGAAAAAGCAAGAATTAAGGTCACAGTTCCTCTCCACTATGGGCCCTACCTCTAGCATATCCTCTTTCTCCTAGAGAACCTGACAGGAAAGATGCTCTGTCTAGCCCACAAGGAATCTGGTGTCCATAAGGAAACTGAGAACCAAATGTGAAATAATTTTAATTGTATCAAACAGAAAAAAACAGAAGAGAATTAACTGTAGTGATTCAGATGGATGGGTATTAAACTACAGGGGCCCTGAATTTGGGTGAACAGACTCACAGGCATTCCTCTCTGTCCAGTTGGTCCCACTGCGCCCTTCTCTCCAGGGTCACCAGGCTCACCCTGTTATAATTGAAATATAAAAGGTTTTCATTTAGCTCATAAAGAAGAATTCTTCTGAAATACAAACTTGTCTGTTAGAATGAAATGTGTTTATATGTTTTATAGACTACTTGATGCTTATCAAAAACATTCCATTACAGATTATGTCTCATGGAAGGTTCCTTGGGGTGGAACTGGAAAGTATTTGGCAAATCAGAATACACTGAGCATTCATCCAGCCAAAACCCAAGGGCCTTTATCCAATAAAACTCCCATTGCTGTACAGAATTACCAATGAGAAGGATGTTCTCTGGGAAAAGTAAGATGTATGTTAGCAGGATGTAGCCTGGAATTCTACCAGCCTGAAGCATTTGTTGATAACAGTTTTTCTTATGCAGGCTGTCTGTACTGTGCTCTTAGTCATCTTGCAAGTTCTCTTTTCTTCAGTTCCTTTTTTGGTTTTCACTTTCTCAATGAACTTCTAACAAGATCTCCAATATTAAACAGCACAAAGCCATACTGAGAAAATAGGCTGTAAGATGGACAAGATCCCTGCATTTCTCCCCAGTTTTTGTCACCATTTCATTGTATGTTTTCACACAGTGACTCTTCTCATAGTAGCACTTTGACATCTTAATATCTCTGTGTCACTGGATGTAATAATAAACTGAATGTAATAACTCTTCAAAGAGAGTGAAAAACTTAGCTAACTGGTCTTATTTATGCCTTCAAGATCCAGAAATGCAACAACACCTAAAATGAGTTCTTTTTCTTTCATCAAGTAAATCTCCCGTATCGATGGTCATTAATGAAAGGAAGTAAGGGGTACCATTTATGGACCACTAAGTGGACCACTTAGTAGTAAAAGCCTTTCTGTTTAACTTCATGTTGATTCAGTTCTTAACACATTCATTCCCATGTAATAGTCATCATAACAGTCAAGGTTCCTTGAACTGGTTAGGAATCTTTAGAACAAAAAGGTTAAACTAAGCAGCTATGCTTCATTGAACTGCGAAGTTCAGACTGGATATTAGGAAAAGGTTCCTCACTGAAAGGGTCAGGAGTCACTGAACAGGTTCCACAGGGAAGCGGTCACAGCATCAGCAAGGCTGTCAGAGTTCAAGGAGTGTGTGTCTGGATGATGCTCTTAGTCATATGGTTTAGGTCTCAGTAGACCTGTGAGAAACAGGGAGTTGGACTCAGCAATCCTTATGGGTCCCTTCCAACCTGAGGCATTCTATGATTAAATGTTACATATCTTCAATGGATTGGACAGATCCTAGAAATCATAAAACAAGTTCAAGGGTCATACTCCTACTGCATTTTGTGAGAATCCAGTCTGCACTGAGAACCAGGACAGCTCTAACAGCAGTCATGGCAACAATAAAAAGTTCTTACTATAGCTCTGGCACCTGTAAAATTACCTTGAACACATCACTTGCCTTCCCACACAATCTAAAAAAGTCTACAAAACGTAACATTTTCACATGTTCCATAGGAAGAACAGAAGTGTTTGTTCATGCTTCTTCAGGCAGTTCTTGAATGACTGACGCTGTTAGATTGCTGTAATTAGGTACCTTAAAAATTCTTACCTTTGCTCCTCTTGCACCTAATTTCCCAGCAGAGCCAGGTAAACCTGGGGTCCCCGGACTAGCCTGTAATCAGAAGTATCAGTTAAAAGGTGCACAATGAAGACTGAAGGGCTCATTGAACTCAAGTATTCACTGCCAACTGAAATTATCACACAATCAGTTTAAGTATTAGCACATTAACGGGCTTTTGAGCACCACAGTAAGAGTTAGTGGTCAAGCTATCATTCCAGTTCTTTATTGTTTTCTTTAAAACTGCTTTATAATTCTCAAAATGTTAAGAATGACATGAATGATACTCACTATCTACACACATATCTAGTGAACACATGCATATATGCACAAATAATGTGAATATATATATACACATACATACACACGGGTGTGTAAGCACGAGCATCATTACATGCCTGAAGTAGATGCCCAAGACTGACGGAGTAGGATATTACAGTCCTGAATTACAATGGTGTAATTCCAGAATAAGAACCCCCGAATCAACAGCACCACACAAGTGAGAAGACCAGCAGTTAGTGCTCGGTAGGTACAATCTCTTCATAACCTAGCATTACATCTCAAAGGCCAGACCATAAAGAAACCACTGACCATTATCTAACTTTGCCCTCAACTACACCACTGTACACCTGAATTTATACACACTGTTAGTCCTTATACTATAGAACAGAATGAAATCTAGAGCTAAGGCTTGATAACACTCAAGTTCACTTCTTATTTACCCACATAAAATTATTTTCAAGACTAATTTTATTGTAAGAGGCTGCAAACCAGTTTCCTTAAGTACTATACTGAAAAATCCTCAGTTTGTTCTTTCTATAGTTTTTTTTAAAACTCTTTATAGGAATAATATCAACAGTGAGAATGAAAAGCCCTAATGTGTACAGCAGGAATGTATTATTTAAAGCTAACCAGAGGGCCTGGCATGCCTTGTGGTCCTGGAGGTCCTCTGCTCCCTTGTGGTCCTCTTGGGCCCTAATGTAAAAAAGCCATTGGAAAAAAAAATAAATCAGTTCAATGGCCATTGCCATTCAGTAAAAGTCACGTTGCTGCAACAACCAGAATCCAAGTGCCTGTTTCACAAGCCTCAATACACAGGTGAAACTTCCAGCTGTTTGGTTATAAGGATTTGTCTGTGTGAAGCAGCTGAAATAGATACTGCTTGAGAGCCATATTCATAAAGCCACTGTAGTGTGTAAGACACCAAAACCCAATATCAACTAGGCACACCTTTTCCAGATGCCTGTATCTTAAACTTAAGAGCATCTAAGAGCATCTTAAAGTTGGAAGCTACTGTTAGCAGTCTAATACTGTAATTCTCTTCAAAATTACTCCACCGCACAAATTCTTAAAACACAACTTTCCTCATTAGTTGTGTCAATGAGTATATTCTTTTCATCACTTTAATGCACCCTAGAAATGTAGTACATTCAAAAATGCAATAGGTTTTAAATACTTCTTGCTAGCAATTTCTAATGAATTAATTTTGAAGATATCTGCTTGAAAATATCCTGTAAGTTAGAGATGCATCAGTTAAATTACTTAAATTACTATTCACTCTTTTTATTCACTTTTCATTTCATTAGAAGCCGCACCGACATAAACTGAAAGAGAAACTTGCCACATTTAATTCTCCACAGTTACAAAGGAGATTTACCACAGAAGAATCTTAATTACAATATTCATTTGTTGAACTAAAAAATAAAACCACTCAAAAAAGGAAAACAAAAGATCAAGACCAGTAACTCATCTTCCCCATAGCTAACACAAAAATAACTCAGAAGTTCTTTTTAGTTACCTGTGGGCCTGGAAGACCAGAGTCTCCTGGGTAACCTGCTTCCCCCACATCTCCTTGTTCACCCTGCCAGAACAAAATAAAAAAACCAACCAAACACCAAATCAAATATATTAACACCCATCATATGTACATCAATAGATAATAATGTCGTATTTGCACAGAGTATCAGTTGAGAGAATGTTTTCCAATGCTTCCAAACAGCTTTCAAGCAAATTCCCGTTGAAGAAAACTTAATTAAAAAGCAAAAGAGCTGAGTAGCTTGCTTTGGTTGTTGTTGTTGTTCCAATTCTAAATCCTTCAAGTCAGGAGGACCTCTGGCACATCCACCTGAGATCCAAAGGCTGCCTTGGCTTGAAATTATTAAACTTTTGATTATTAAACATTTCTGTCTTGGATCACACTGAAATTTCTCCCTTAAGATCAACAAGTGCCAAGGATGGACACGTAGCTGCATACAGACAGGCGGTAGCAGCGTCAGCCACTCACCTTCAGACCTGGAGGGCCTCTTCGACCTGCTGCACCCTGGGAAGGAGAGGCATGAGACATCACATCCAGAAAACCACGCAATATGTGAAACAGTAGCTTACAATAAAATACTTCATACGTACAATCAAATCAAATACAGTTTACAGAAAGCAATGAAAGGTTTAAGGTAAAAATGAGAGAAGAGTGGATTTGGGACACAAATTCATCCAGTGGATTCAAAGGAGCAGCTGAGTTTGAACAGGCATATGGAACTTGCAATCACAGGAGAAAAAAGGGATAGATTTATTTATGTTGAAATGACGAGGCAGATAAGGCTCATATAAAAGGTCGCATTGAGTTTAAGGCTTGTGATTTCACATGAATCAAACCCGAAATTAACAAGGCAGCAAATTCCCAATTTTAAAAAAGACAAAACACACGACAACACATATGAGCTAGTAAATTTCAAGCAAAATTTGTTTCACTATGAAAATTCTAGAAGATTTTTGTTCCCTCTCATTGCAGGAGCTTTAAGTGTGGTATAAAAGGAAGAAGAGAAAAAAGTTGTTTTCTCAATAGGAACCCCATTGTATCTTGTATCAATTACTTCCACCCTGAATTGATTACTGCTCTTACATCAGGGCCAGCATCACCCTGTTCTCCTTGGAGTCCATGTGGTCCTGGGTCTCCCTGCAAAACAAAGTAATGAACAAGCTCTTTAAATGCTCTTTCTTTTTCTTGTACATACACAAATTTCTTCATACATTCCGTCTTTGCTTCTTCTCCCAAGTAATTTCATTGCAATCAGTTGTATCATACTAAATGCTGATTCTTGTTTTCTGCAAATCATTTATAATCAAAAAATTATAAGCCAGAGAGATCATACTTGCTTGGGTTTTCCAATCCACCAGTTACTAACAGTTGATACTTGGCCAAGGCTTTTGTGAAATCATTTTTGCTGACTTCACTCTTTCAGTTAGACTTCTTAAGATGAGAAAGTTTGATAAGGTTTGTTTCCAAAAAGTTATCAAAACATAATTATTATCCAAAGAGTGACCCCTGAAATTTTTCTACTGCTTTCAGCACGCTCTACATAGACATATGTAAACATACATGTGTCTGAACACGTGCACACAGCCCTACTTCCTCAGATAGAATCAAACTTCCCAAAAGAGTGGATTTTTCTCACGTGTTGCTTGTTTGCACCCTCTTAAGATTTGATCCACCATCCCTTATATACTACTGTCCAACTGCTTATAATCTTTGCTTATTCTTTCCAAAGTGCAGCAGTAAAATGGGTTGTGCCTTTTTTACCTTTCTTTTCTTGCAGTATTGTTCAAACACCTCTTAAAAATTCAAACATCAGTATATAAGCACATATCCCAGCTCTTATATGCTAGATACAGGTCAAAATGGAGTTTATCCACTACACTGAGGAAATAGTAGTTCCATAGTAAAACAGGTACAGCCTGCTGATACCCAATGCATTTTCCCAGCATGATTTTTAACAGTATCCTTACAACCCATTACTAAAAGTCCCTCAGGTTGATGATGTAGATTTGTGGTAGAGTAATACATTTATACTAAATCTATATCCTCCCTTAGCTCTATATTATGAAAGCATTTCCATCTTTGTTAACCTTTTCAACTCCTCCCCTCTCCTTTTTTACACTATAAAGCACTTCCCAAAGCTTTCTGTGTTGCAGGCGTATGCCAAAGGCAAAAGAAAAGAGAAGAGCTGCTTAGTCATTGGACAGTCAATAGAATTTAGCAATTATGCAAATCCTCTCTCTGTAATACAGAGCTACTTGCTTACCTGCCGTGCTGGGTTTCCCTTTTCACCCTTAGGACCAGGAGTATTGTTGTTAGTCCCAGGATCTCCCTGGAAAAGTTAAGCAGAAAGATCACCATTTTCAGTGACCACACCTTTGTTAGTCTGATTACAGAGGCAGAATACGGAAAACGGATTAATGAGATTTTTCACTGCAGTCAACAAGAAACACAAAAGTTACTTCAAATGAAGATGCTTGTAAGAACACTATATAAGAAGGTCTGCAAAGTTCTGAAGAGTCCACAAGTTTTTTGTGCAAATAGATTAAAAGAAATACTACTAATGGGCAACAAATTAAACCCTGAAAATGTGAAGCTGCTCTGGCTGCTTCAGTACAAATAACTCAGTTAAGATCATAATTACTTAGTGAATTTCAGATGAGATTCCATTAGAATAGAGTTCCATTTAGGTGAAATCCTGATCTCCCAAAGAGGCAAGTTACTATGACAACTGATTTACATTTGGGATTTTTTTAAGCATTAGAAGACAGGAGTCAACACTTCATTCGACTGTTTGGAACAAAGGTCTTTGAAATATATGTGATGTCTCCATTGAAATTTTAGTATTCACAGATTTATATAGGGCTCTGGAGCATGCAAGATAAAAAGAGGTCAGCCTTTGCATCATTATAAATTGTGAACCAGGAGTCAGCGCACGGGGGTTTCAAGTGATCCAATAATTCCTCTGTCAGGTGGAAACCACCAGGGAGGACTAAGTAGCTCCAAAAGAAATTACGTTGCCCACAGTAAAAACAAACAAACAAAAAAAATAAAACAGAAATGCAAGGAACAAGCAGGAAATCTGAGGCTTAAACACCTGCTTCCAAGCAACATATTAAAACACATCAGTCCATCTGCATCTGAAGAGTTCAGGACTCCTGAGTATGCCATACTTCTTGCAGAGTACTCTACCACCTAGGATTGTGAAAAACTCTTCAAATCACATATATATATATATCAGCAACCTCGATCACAAAACCCAGGTGCAAGTCAGTGCAACCTAAGAAAAATGAAGGTACACACTTACACGATCTCCTCTTAGACCAGATTCTCCTCGTTCACCTGGTTCTCCTCTGGGGCCTTTTCTGCCCTAAATTCATAACAACAAAAAAAAAAAAGCACAAGCAATTTGGATACATATAGAAATAGTATCTGGCCTTCCTCTGCCATAGATAAGAGAACACTGATCTGTTTAAGTCAGTAGAACTACAATGATTTACAGTAGGAGCCACATCACATTAGAAAAGATACAGCTATTAAAAACAACTTACAGACATTACAGACAGTATTACACTTCAGAAAGATAGTTCTCTAAAATCTAAATATTACTATAAAGGGTATTTTACTTGTTTTCCTGTGTTGCCTTTCTCTCCAGAAAGCCCAGGAATTCCACTTTCTCCCTAGATTCACAAAGCGGGAAGAAAGAAGGAAAAATTAATGGTTGTTCTTTCTGATAAACACAGTTCTCAAATTTTGTCTGGCAGAATTAAACTTGAATCAGATATGCAATTCTAAACCACAGAATTTCTCTTCAGCTTTAAAGTCCATTCAAAGGCACAAATATCTGCACTTTACTACACTGATGTTGGTGCCTTTAAATGCACTGCACATTTAAAGCAAGGATTACCTGCTCTCCATCAGTGCCATCAAAGCCACTCTCACCAGGTTCACCCTGTGGTAATGAGAAAGAAAAGCCCTATTAGCATCAGTCCACTTGCCTCTTTGAGCAGGGGAAGAAGTCTTCACCCTACTTTTGGAAAATGAAGTAAGAATAGTGGTTTCCAATGGCTAGCATAAGTACTACTAACAATTATTCTTATAAATAGGAAATAATGATTCTTATTTTAATGAATTATTAACTTTTTTAAAGTCATAGTTAAGAACATTCAATAAGAACAACAGTTATTAAAACTAGAAATCTACATATACTCCAAAATATAGCTACTAGTATCTGATCTAAAATGCTGATGACCTTGTAATTCTGGTGTCAATCATCATATGTGTTTATACTGTGCTTTTCTTTATGGTTTTTTTTAATAATTTCATACCATGAATGGTGTATTGAAAAGAAAGACACACACAAAAAAAGGAGAGAAAGAAAGAGAAAGACCATTTTGGTCTCACAAAACACCCATCCCAACCTTAGGGAGCTTGCAACGTTAACTTGTTGTTTAGATGAAGAGTGGGGCTTCTGAATACAGTTATAACTGTGAGAACTTTATTTCATTTATGTATCCTCCACAATGTTTCAAACCTGCCCAAATAACACACTCAATTTTTAAAGAACACTTTGAAATGCTTCTGTCTTTCTTTACAAGGATAAAAACAAGAATTAACTGTGATGTTTTTATTTCAGTACGAAATGAAGTTAGCAGAGACCACTCCCCTGAAAGCTGAAAGGATATTCAGCAAATTGCTGAAAGCAACACAAGAGCATGTTGTAAATGCCAGTTAAACCAACAGGAGTCTCACTCTGATAGAGGGAACAGATACAATTGCTTTGTAGGTTTTGATGCTAAATTGACTTTGCAAAACCACCAAGTTAAAGTTCCTAAAGAAAATTTTCATTAATTTATAACAGTTTTGTATGTATCACAAGGGGGAAAAAAAAAAGGTGACTGTACATTTTTATAAGATGTCACAAACTAATTTCTTGAATAAATATTCCAGAAAAATTTTGAGCACTGAGTAAGCAATCATAACTTTTATTCAAGTCTTAATTTTTCCATCAGTCATTTCCTACCTCAGAAAACCTGAGTCAAACTTCATAGTATTAAATATTCAGTGTTGCCTTTTTTTCTCAAACTAGCTGTACTGAAATGCCCTACAGACTTCAGTAAACTGCCTCAACCTTGCTAAGTCAGCAGTATTGAATCACTTTTCTTTATGTGCTGAAAGTTTCATATTTTTAGTTAAAATAAAATTAACGGCTATAAGGACACAACATAATGAAGACATTCACATATTTAGTGGATTTCAGCAGGATTTGTGCTCCTCATGATTCCTACCATACAATTCAACTTGAACAAATCAAAATTGTCAGCAAGAAGTCTCCCTCTTCTACAGTCAGATGTTTCAGATATTGAAAGGAGGACAAAATACTTCAGGAAACAGAGAAGAAAACTGAAAAGGGAAGAAAAACATATGGGAGGATTAAAAAAGCCAGTACAGAGCAGTACTTTAAACAGAGCTGAGGTACCAGAAACACTCTCTGAACTTTCTCACATGAACAGCTGATCAGGTTTGGAAGCAAACATCTTCTGAGTCTTTGAGGATCCTAAATCTTTTCAAGGAATGGTTTTGTATCAAAGCACCCCATACAATTTGAATTTCATTTGAATTGCTCTAACTTAGGAACTTATATCGCCATTATAGATCACTGTATTCCAGGCTCACGTTTTTATTAATGAACTGGTGAGAATATCTCTTTGATGAACAGGTATGTTTGAAAGCTGAAATAAGTAGATCTACAAGATCAGTAGATGACAAAACCAGCTGAAGAGAAGTCTGCATATTGAAAAAGTGTCAATAATGACTCAATGAAAACGTTGTCCAAATCCACAATAAATATTAGTTACAGTCTTTATTCTCCTTTCTGCTCTGCTTCCTCAACAATTAGAACATGAGACTCAGCTGGCCAGAACTACCACCTTGATAGATTATTTAAATAGCCAGTAAATAAATTCCTTTCCTGTCAATTAGACTAAATCACCTATGCTTGTAACCATACTAAAAATACCATACAAGTAAGACTGCTGGTTTTTAATTATGTGATACATTCTTACACAACTACAGCAAAACTATATTAAATACTCTGAAGTTTTTACACTGTTTTCCTTCCATGTTGATATTTTCATCTTATAAGGTAACAAACTTAAAACAAACTAGAACACTCTTTTCAAAGAAAATTGATGACACATGAAAACACAAACCTGACTTCCTCTATAGCCTCTGGACCCCTGAAATTGAAAATAAACATAGATGAAATTTGGTGAAAGTATTTTTATTGAGCTTGAGAAGCACGGCACAACAGCTTGCTGTGCAGAGGCATGCTGGGCTAGTGATAGTCCCCAGTGTAAAACCCTCTACTGCCACACACAGGATTGACCCCTTTCCTATGGGAAAGCAGTACAGCCTTCATTTTCACATCCATTCTATAAAGCTTTATAGCTTTACCTAAGACCAGTCTGTTGGTGGTGGAAGAGTCACCAGCAAGTTGCCGAGTCAGCAATCTATTTATTGGCAGAGGGATTTGTCTTCAAGTAGAAAGCAGAGGGATTTGTCTTTAGTGCAGAAAACAGCTTTGTCGGAAACAAAATTAGGAAATGCTTCAAAGTGAGATACTTGCCTTATGGCCTCTGGCACCTGGACATCCCCTGTCTCCTTGAGTCCCACTGAAACCAACTGGGCCTCTCTCCCCCTAAGGAACAAAAGAGAATGTTCAAACTCATCCATATGACCATGGCTACTGGTTAAGATACCACGTAAGATTAAAGCAAGACAGAATTACATCACCATTTACTGCACTAAGGACACATATGGAAGTCACCTGGAAATTTTCATACTGGCCATAAAAGAACAGTCGATTATTAGCTTGAGTTGCACCTCGTTCTCTGCTCTCACTACCATGCCATGTTTTATAATGCATTACCAATCACAGACTGAAATTTCTGCACTTGAAGGTAGTACTTTTTGCAGGGTTGGGTTTTACTGAATATTGAAGTACATTCCTCTAGCCACTGATCTCTGAAAACTTCTACTCCAGGTTTATTCGCGTGGAAAATAAAAAATATTGGAATGAGAGGCAGCATCTCCCAGCAGATCCCATTAAAATTGCTGTCTAAAAGGTAAACAATGTCAAGTGAAACGAGAACACACACATGGTAAACATGAGAGCTCCTCTATTACCATGCAAAAGAGAAGGCAACCTTGAAGAGCCTAAGATCAGAAAAACAAACAGCATTCTCTTTCTTTTCTCATCTTTTAAAGAAAGGTCTCCCTCTAAACTAGCAAAAAGGCAACATGGATCCCATTCTAGATGAAGTTAGACAATGGTACCAGACAACCACACAATATGAATAAACAGAAGTGTAAGCATTTTGGCCTGACTGCATTGCCTATGTGAAACATTCAGACTAAGTCCTGAGCCGAGTACTACACCATGGTAAATCAAAGCGGTCCAGCATTATCTCCTCAATCTCCTTTCATTGAGGCATCTTCCATCATTTATTATCTGCTTTCTGCGGAACATTTATTACATTCAACTGTTTCAGATGCTTCCAATACTTACCTTGTGGTTAGAAAAGATTGAGCTTTTAGCAAGGAAAAATTACAACATGAAAGTCACTTGTAGGCCTCACACACAGGAGATGATGGAGAAAGTTTCTGAAAGAGTGGACATGACTACTTCTCATCCTTCCACAGTAAAGAAAAGGAAAACAAAGGGACCAGAAAATTCAGAAAGAAGACTTCTGTAATTTATCTGTTCTAGAAGATTATTCTGGATTCTCAGAAGGTCAAAAACAGAAATTCAATTTGATACACAATACCAAATTAAAAAATGTTTCCACTCCTTCACCATTTCAAAAAAGACAATATTTAGAATCTTTCAACTCAAAATGCTGTAGTGAAAAATTTGGGGCATCCCATTTCAATGTGTTCAAAATGCTTCTCATTCTAAAAGCCCCTCAGGGTTTAAATTCTAATTCCTATTTATGTCATTCATTTTTGCAAAAGGATGTGAAAATAGTTCTATTCCTGAGTAACAGATGTTTTTAAGTCATTCTGGAAATTGTTCATATGGAATTTTATTCTATCGTTCAGCAAATCAGGCTACCTGAAAAAAAAAATAAATAAGTTCTGTGGAAACTGAATAATGTTTACTTACAATTCCACCCTCCTCACCAGGATGACCAGGAGATCCTCTGAAGCCCGTACTTCCCTGAAACACAGGAATTTGAGAGATAACCCAGTGTGGTTGAAGAACAGTGTTACTTCATTTCTATCAGATTATTCTGCACAGGGAGATGGAAAACATTTCCTGAAAATTAGATCTGGTTATGCTGAGGAGGGCAGGTTCCATCAACTACATTTTCACAGACACTCTGCACAGTCCTAGATACTTGACAGGGCTGTGAAAAAATAAGCAACCAAAACACAGCGATGTTCAATAGAAAAATTTCAGTATGTTATTTCAGGAAACTGCCTAATGGGTTAAGATTGCTCATTAGGATATTGAGTCAAATTAAATATCTTCCTTAGTGATTTGAAAAAGGAAGTATTACACAGCAATATTATACAGTGATGAAATTTTAAGCTGAAATGAAAAATATAAGGAGTTGAAAACTTGTTAGGACAAAGATATTGCAATACCTTACAAAGACTTATAAGAATATTACAACTTTGTATTTGAAGTAATGCAAACCTCATGCCCTCAGGGCAAAAACTTGAACAGAGAGAAACCAGAACAAACAGAATTTCTAGGAATGAAAACGAACAAAAATGAGACACGAATTTGTGCTGCAAAAGCATGCTTTTACAGTCATAGGCTGTACAACCCAGGCATCACGTTTATCTGGCAACAAAACAACTACACCTACATTCTGAGCACTGTTTTGCCCTAGTATGTTAATCTAGACATTTTAGTAAAACAGAAAGGTGCAAGAAAATCAACAAGAGCAGTGGAAGAAACCAGTAAATTGGTTTAGAAATAAATATTAGAAGACTATACTTTTGCTAAAAGATAACAAAACATTTAGCTGCAATCACATAACTGAAGAGCTTGAACTTCAGATAAAATTTACTGACACAAAAGGATAAGACTCACACATAGCGAAGAAGGATTATTTTCTGCTCTCAGCTTAGTGGTTGGAAGTTTCTTGTTCACAATAGCTGATAAGCCTCAGACTTAATCTTTTAAATTCCACTCCATTGTCTGCTGAATTGGTCAAGGAGAGTGCTCAATGCTTTTTACATGTACAAATTACTTTAATTACAAAAATATTTTCGCAATAGGAACATGCAGCAGAGAAACAATCACATTTCACGTTTTTCCTTCATCTGTCCTAACAGCAAAGGTCATGGGCACACACACGTATGCATGCTCTGAAATACTACAAAGAAGGACAACACTTTGAGAAAGCAATTCGTAGCAATCCTACCTTCCTTCCAGGACTTCCCTGGACACCACGATCACCAGTTTCTCCAAGGCATTTACAAACAACCTTACAGCATTTCCTTTCTGCAACAGTATCCTGAAAAACGACAGGAAACATTTATGAATATTAATCAAGGACTGACTTTTGCCCCTTTTGCTTATATCACAGAAAGACTTACAAGATTTTCCTGCAAGATGTTTGCAATCTCTGCAAACCCAACACTCAGAGGTTCATTGTATCCAAACCCTCTGCCAAACTCTATTTCCCGAAGTTCAGTCAAATTCTGTGTATTGTCCAGGCCAACTAGTAGAAATGCATCAAGACCTTCAATGTAAGCATAAGTTTAAATTAGTGGACACCTGAACATGAATTATTTAACCAACAATATCGTTGTGAATAACAGCAGTTCTCAAAAATACTTATATTTCATGGGTTCAACACCATGAAAGAAAAGAAATCAAGCTATTGAGAACATTGAACACTGAATAAGTAATTTTCCAACGAATTTCTCTCCCAGTTGTCAGACTCAGTACCCAAACAGAAGTGAAAAACTGTTCTCTCCTGCAGAAATCACAACGGGGTGTAACCTCTAGTGCTACACTCAGCAGTGAGAGTGGCTGCCCTGAATCGTCCCAGCTGCCAGAGCCGGACTCCAAACACCAGAACCATTCCAGGCCCTCTGCAGCTCTAGGTACGCTTCTGCCATCATCTGCCAGACAAGTCGTCATGTACACTGGTTCACGTGGAGAAGCAAACACTCTCCCAGAGACTCCAGAGGAATGCCACACTGGAGAGGTAATGTTAAGTGTAAAAGCTGCACGGAGGGAGCAATACATTGGGCCACTGGTAGTAGGAGGCTGGAGCATCGATGTGGCGCTGTATTACCTTTGAAGTGAAGTGAGTCAGCTGCTTTTCTAAGATCTTCCAGAGAATCATCCAGCCCATCTGAAAATACTAGGAGAACCTGTCAGGAAAGAAAATAATGCCAAGTCAATGGAAAAGAGATCAAAAGTTGAGTCATTGTAAAAAAGTATGGTTTGCACTGAAAACTGGCTATGAAGTGGTCAAACTGCACTACACTGTGGCTGATCTGAAATGTGTGTTGGAAAAAGTGCTGAGAAGCAAGGAGAACAGAACAAAAAAATCCTCTCTTCTTCCCTGATAGCATTCCTATTTGAGGGATCTGTCTTGGTGACCAGTTCATAACATTGCTATTAATTATATTGTATCTCTCATCTTCTAAGTATGCTAGGCAGAAGGTCAATCATGCTGTGACTTATCTGCTGAAGAGCTTCTCTGATGTCTGAAGAATTCTCCTATACATGAATGTGGAGAAGAAGTTAGAGTAAACAAAAAATTTCCCTTTCTGCAGGATCAGGATTTAGAGTTCCTGAAAGAGAACTACTTCCTCTACTCAAAAGTCCAAAGACATACCATGGCAGATATAAGGAGGTTTTCTGCATGAATATTCATGATCATATGTATTAACCCAAATGTTCTGGGTACCATCTCACTGCAGGAGAGCCTAGGCAATTGGAACTGCCATATGCAGCAATATCAGGGCAAGCGAAAGAACAGGAGGTCCAATATAAACCTAAGGAAACACTTTTACCATTAGGGTGACTGAGCACTGGCACAGGTTGCCTGAGAGGTTGTAGAATCTCCACTCTTAGAGATATTCAAAAGCTATCTGGATACAATCCTGGGCAGCCTGATCTACTTGATCCTCCTTGAGCAGGGGGGTTGGTCAAGATGACCTCCAGAGGTTTCTTCCAACCTCAACCACTCTGTGATTCCGTTTATTGGATTCACAAATTCCTGAACTACTTTTCTGTATCCCTGGAGTACTCAGCATCAGAGTATGTAAACATCAAACTATGCAAATTTTCCAACATATATGTTCAAACTATTAAGTTACCTTAATGTTAGAAGAGGTCTCATTAAAGAACTTCTCCTCAAGTGCCTGTAAGAAGTCTGCATTCAGGTAAGTGTCCACAGTGGCCTGTGCATCTAAGAATGTCTGGATGATCTCTTCATTATATTCTTCAAAATCAGAGTCAAAGATGAATTCTTTGGTCTTTGCCAATACTTGGAACTTGAATCTAATGTTGACTGGAGAGCCAGCACTACAGCTGGTATTTGGCAGCGATTTCATCTGGAGTAAAAGCCCGGGGAGGAATGCTTGCAATTTCTGTTTCAGAGGCGCTGTGGATGCTGGCTGCACACGCCTTGAAATATCAATTGCTATAGAAAGATCTAAGTTGCAAGCTGAAAAAAAGAAAAACAAAAAGAAGAAACAGGAAACAATAAACCAACACTATTTGTGGTATCCTGTCTTTTGTCAGAATCATGGGAGCAGAACAAAATTCAATACAACAGATTTAAAATCAGAAGTCAAAATCAGTGAGACAGTATTTTGTGTTTACAGAAAACCTATCAGCTCACAAGTTTCAGTGGGGCTATGTGAACTTGCAGATACTAAGGACTACATTACTAGACATATGTACATACCAAACTGCAAAACAGATCACTGTTCTCCAGCTGTCAAATGTCCTCAAATGGCCTAATCTTGCAAATGTTTCTATGAGCTTTGCTACTGAGAACATTCAAGATGGATTTCAATTGTAATGGAAAGTTTGACAGGTGACTGCGCTTTACCACTTTGTCAACAAGGTCAGATGATATGTACATGTTGAGCAACAGACCAAAGAAACAAAGGTGAGAGAAAGAAGCAGCATTGCCTACATGCAGTGGAATATATTCACTGTGAAGGTGAGGGCTACCTCAGCTATGGAACTGCTTGCATAGCTCCTGATAATAACTGCAGTACTGAAGTACTGTGATGTGGTAAATTCCTCCCCCTTCCCCAGTCATCTTGCCCTCATCGAGCAGCTAAACCACTTGGCCTAATTCTTCTGTACCTTGATTCTTCATTTGTCAGGTTAAATTTTATTCTGTGCCCCTGGATGCATTATTATCTGTTGCTGTTGTACCTCTGCAACTTTACCTGTAAAACCACACTCTCCCTAATTTTGTTCCTTCTTTACCCATTGACTCTGAAACACTTACCAAACACAAAATTGTTTTCCATGTTTGCCAGTTTGGGCTAGCTCCTGTAGACCATTATTCCATATAAGCTTCATAACAGCTTTCTGGGATTTTCCTCACTCACAAAAAAGACAAATGCTTTCAGGTCTTTAACAAAATCCAGAAATAATTTCACCTCAGAGTGGTCACTGTTATGTTTCAGTATTTTCACTTGCAGTACAAACTGCCCTCTAGAGAGTATGATTTGCTGATAAGCAGCATGAAAATCTTTAGATGTAGAGGGTCATGTGGAATGGCTTTTTTATGTTTAAAAAAATCCAACATTCAGGTCTCAGAGCAACATAAGAAATCTATACAACTTTTCTGTTCAGTTTGCAACAGGAAAAAATTTCTCTTAAACAGCTGAACATACATCTATCACACATACATACCTACATGCACACTCCTCAGTCATGCCCCTTAGCCAGGTTTTAATTTTACTTTTCAGTATGGTGTCTTCTAATGCTAGGGAAACCTGTACTTTTAAAAGACTTTAACATTTGAGTTTATGAAAATATTTACTTTATAGTGACCTGCAGTATGTGGGTTTCAGTGTCAGTGTTTTCAAGCATAGCCAGGTGCAGGGATGAGAAGCGAGATCCGGGCACTTGACCCAGGCCAACAGGATTATTTCATACCATCAGTGTCACATTCTACATAAATTAGATAGTTTGCTGAGGAGTTTCTCCTCTTTATGATGTTGCAATCCTGAGAACTTCTTCCCTGGTGCTGGATCCCCAAGCTCTTCCCCTCCTCCTGAAGCTGTAAGGCTCATAGTGTCCAACATTTGCTGTCCCCTGCTGGAAGTGCACAGCTTCCTTCTAAGAAAACTGGCTGAGCATAATCTTTGTATATTTTATATTGGTATTGGGATCAATATTGGTTCTTTAATATTATTAACTATTTAGTATTAGTCTATTAAATCTGTTTATATTTCAACCCTTGTGTTTCCTTGTATTTTCCCCCAATTCCCCTTCCTGGGTGGGGAGGGGTCATTGGGTAATAGAATAATTGTCTAAACAACAATAAATTGTCATGGGTTCTACAAACCCTAACAGTGAGCCCAAAAGAAAAGTTACTCATGTACATTGAGTTCCATTCTGCAAGCATACACAGGGGGAAAAAAAAATTCACACCCTCTTAAATAGGACTAACCACATTTACTTGTATAAACACTAAACTCATGTGTTTCTATGCCTTTCAGAAGCATATGGCACTAGCAGGGCATGGATGAAATAGTTATTTCCTCAAACCAACAGTCATGAAGAAGACGTTTTGTGAATGGATGGAATGCTTTCTCAAGCAGATCTTCCAGAAGACTTGACTACCAAAACGAAAACGCTAAATCCTACCACTTACCTTTCTTTCATGGTCTTACAATTGTAAGAAATTTTCATTGCTTTTGCAACTACAGAACCTCAGCATGCATGAACAAAACCCAAATCTTACAGAGCTATTGCATTTAATTTTGCAATTTTTTAGGACCACTTCCTATCCTCGTTTAAATATGTATTTCATAAAGACATACCATGTTATCCCTAGTTATAGAAAGAATAAACTGTCATCAATTCTTCATCTCTCTGGCATTGGATATAAATGGAAAAAAAATAATTTTGCTATCAATTTGAAAAAGAGTAATTTCTTCAATGTATTACCAGTTTGCTGTGCATCTATAGAGCAGAAGGTGGAAACAAAGGGAAGAACAAGAAGTAGCTTCCAGTCATTCATTTTGAAACCTCCCTAGGAAAATAAAAACAAAGACAGTAAGAAATAAGAACTTTAAATTCATATTTTGTTCCCTCATACAGATTTTGAACACAGAATTGTTAGTCTGACACTGCTGTACAGCATATAACCAAAACGAACTCTTCACTGCTCTGCTCTCACAAACATGCTTTGCTCCAATTCACACAGCTATATTTACCACAATCCAAAATTCAACTATTAGCAATATAAAATTAATGAGTTTTATGCTTGTAAGATTCCCCTCTAGCCTTCAAATTCCCCACCCACCCACCTGTTCAAAAGAAAAATGTTGTGGATATATCTATATGATACATATAAATATGAACAAACGTTCATTTATACATGAAATATGACAGTTGGCCAGTAATGAAGACACTTGCCATATAAAAGTGTCACAACTCAATGTTTCTCTCAGCAAGAAAGTACAAAATTAAGCCACATTGACGTCAAGCACACTAAACAAGTGAGAACAAAACAGTTTTGAAAAACTTTCAATTCTAGAACACATTTACAGTAAACAGCTTAAAGAATAAAAATAATAAACCAGAGCCTTGTAGACCAAGCATGCAAAAAAGGATGAGTATGAAAACATAGTTCCACACTCACATTCTGTCCCAGATCAAAACTGAGCTCTATAACACAAAGCTGATGCAGCAGGTGGATAAAAAGATTTTTGGTAAAATTTAACAGAATCATAGAATGGTTAGAGTTGGAAGGGACCTTCAAGATCATCAAGTTCCAACCCCCCTGCCACGGGCAGGGACACCTCCCACCAGACCAGCTTGCTCAAAGCCCCATCCAGCCTGGCCTTAAACACTTCCAGGGATGGCGCATCCACAACTTCTCTGGGCAACCTGTTCCAGTGTCTCACCACCCTCACAGGAAAGAATTTCTTCCTAATATCTAATCTAAATCTCCCCTCTTCCAATTTAAAACTATTACCCCTTGTCCTATGAATGTAAAGGCCAAATGCCTTGTCTTTATGAATGCAAAGGCCAAATGCTTCCGCACAGTGACATAAGTAGCAGAGAACTAGGTTGGCTAGATATGCCCAGCAACGAGGATAAGAAAACCAGGTATAGTGCTTTATTTTGTACATTTATTCTGTGACCGTTGGTTATTCAAGTATTTAAAACAGATGAGTAAAAGATGCCACCACTGCATTTCAGCCAGCCAAAGTCACTCTGCTCACTAGCCCTTTATAGCTGGTCCTTTGACAACTGATAACATCTCTCTCCCTTTTCTAGGGGAAACAATAGCTTGACAGAAACGCTGTCCATGCTGTACTTCTTTCTCACAGATGTGCACATCAGAAGTAATGTTTTTCCATGCTGTACGTAGCCTTTTCCTCAGCCCTTCAAAACACACCTGTTGGCAGCAAAGGTTCTGTAGAAATTATAGACTTTGGAGGACTATGGAATGAATCTCTGAGGAAGGTGTAAAATTCAGCAACCTGACATAACTTGGGTATTATGCTCAAATCCCCAGTGACTGAAAGAGACATTCCACTGAGGGCTTCACTAACACCTCACACACAATATACAGCCTATGTTAGAGGTATAGTGGTGTGGAAGATGCATGGCTACTGACTTTTATGGGTTACCACTTGTTTACTACAAACATTTTATACAATGCAGTGTTGAGCTACCAGTAATACTTCCTAGGCACACTTCTTGGAATCCAGCAGCATCCTTCTCAGAATCAGTCACAGACACAGGTTAATTCTTCTTGTGGAGGGATGTGGAACTATATCTACATATAGGGAGAGGATATTCAACCAATGGCTACAGCATAACAAATTAATCCACACAGTCTTTTCAGTATCTTCAAGGTATGTGCTGGTGACAGGGTATCTACCTATACATGCAGACTGCTCCTCTTTATTTCTGTCACTTTTGCTTGACAACCTTCCCTTTACCACTAGTCACCAAAAAAGTCCGAGTGGTTAGAACAAAGGTCCATCATGCCCAATCCCTTACCTTTGACAATGGCCACTAGCTTAAGGAAGGGGCATAAAAGGAAAATTAAGCAATGTAAGTATCTCCTCTCTCCCACACAGACTGGTTTTAAAGGTTTCCAGGTTGCATATGGGTGAAGACCATAATTCCATAAATTCTTCTAATCTCTTTTGAAGCCAGCTATACTTTTACATCAAAACCACAAACCAATTAGATTATTATACTGTAAACACGATTTAGATTCTACTGAAAAAGCAAGCCAAGTATCTGTGAAAATACAAGGTGATGATCAAATTCATTACATTGTTTTTTGAACTGTCTTGGATCTGCAAAGACAACTTAGTGGAAAGGCCACAGCTGGTCTAACATCGTAGCACAGGGTTCAGTTCCAGGTTCTTAGGGTAACAGTATGCAATATTACCCTAGGTCTTGTGAATAATAAAAAGCAATGAATAGAAATCATCTCCTTGACTTCATATTCTACCCTCAGGCAACAGCAAAACTTCATTTCCAAGTATCACCACACCAAGCCTCACTGTTGATCTTGTATGGTTCTTTGGAATCTGCTTCTCTTGGAAGAAAAAAGCCACATTTCCTGTATTTCAAGACATTTACCACATATGGGCATCTTTACTATTATTAGGACAGCAGCAACACAGAAATTCCAGATATAACAGAGGTCTCTATGCAAAGGAATTTATGCACTGTGGAAGCTTCTTCATGCCCCACACATTCTAATTTTCTTTAATAAGCACTTCTAACATAAGGGAAACTGTGGCACGCCATATATGAAATCACAGCGAACAAAAATGTTTTGCAATCATCTTATACAACATCTTCACAATCAATTTTTGTCTTGGACTGAATTATTTTTTCTCTATATATCCCTAATAGTTACTGAACCTCTTAAGAGTTCTCCTTGATCACTTTGTCAGAGATTTGATTCCTGGTTATCTATTTTCACTACTATGCCTCATGCTATCAACCTGTTTTTGAGACATTAATAAGCAAAAAGTTTATACTGAGACACAATTAAATATTTTAATAGTATCCAAAATAAAAGCAATCATGATTACTAACTTCCATTGCAGTATTAATTATAATTAATTATATTTTCATTACATAACCTACTTTGATAGCAGTTATTGTGCCAGAAGAGCAGTATGCATCTTGAACTATATGGTTTTAATAAACTGCTCATAGATGTCTAGGCAGAGCTAGAAACATACATATTAAAGAGCAGATAGGTAAAATGTCACCAGTATTTCCAAAGCCTCTAATTACAGTAGTAGAGATTCTTAGAGCAAAACACTGAGTTTGTGAAAAACTGAAGGGCACCAATATCACCATGCTTCCAGAGCGTACACATGGTTGCTCAAAGGCAGATGAGCAAAATATAGCTGCTGTTTTAGCAAGGGGCTAGACTTCCCTCACTAATGTAAACATTTGAGTTTCACACCAAAGTCCAGCTCTTACTGTTACTTATACAATAACCAGTGACTGCTGAGCTATGCAACTATTTCTGTATCTTCTACCAGCTGTAGCCCCTGCCTCCTTCAGCTTTTTCCAAGCTCATGATTCAAGAATGTTCCTGCTCATAGGGTCAGATACCCTAAACCTGCAAAATCTCTCTCACTCTTTCTGAACAGTGAGTACACATGGGGACCTATTTCCCACTCTATTTTTCCCTTCAGTACCCCCCTATTGACATCAGGCAGCTCCTTTAAATACACAGAGACACTGCTAATTAAAAACATGAAGATTTAATTTCCCTACTTGTACGATTTATTTTGCCTTACCTTCAGATAGTAAATTCCAATCATGCCCTACAAACTGCAAAAACAGAGGTACTTCATGTATTCTATGTACCCCCCTCCAACATTGCTGAGGTAAAATGAAGCAATTTAAAGGTAAACTCATATTATACAACTCAAAAACTATGGATCAAAGACTAAACCCCCCTGAGAAACATAGTGCCATAGAGCATTACCAATTCTGAATATTAAGCTAGTTATGTGTTAATTCCCAAACTTATTTGAACATAAAGCAGTATATATAAGGTCCAAGCATAAGCTACTTAGAGATGCTGTAGTTGTTTATATAAATATGTAGCCATAATCAGTGTAAGATACTAAGACAGCAATTCTCAAAAATCTAAAGAGTTCTTTCCACTTTAATGCTATTTTAGAAGACAACAGTATGAAAATTATTAAAAGCTCTTAGACAACTTTATGAAGGGATACGTATTTTAAATCTTATTTAACTGCCAGCATTTTTCCTTATTTGTTCCCAGAGATCCACCAATACGTATACAATAAATCTCAAAGGAAGAAAAAGACCAACAAGTACCTCCTGAATTCTTAAAATGCTTCACAAAAACTGCTTGCAATAATATTTTGTTTCTTTTTTTTTAATCAACTCACATCCCGATTTTATCTCCAGCTCCTTCAATGTTTTACACAGGTAAAAAAGTCATTCTCTAGATGTTTGCTGCCAGAGCAAAACATACGGTCAAATGTTAACACAGTTCTTAAGCTCACTATCAAAAGCATAGAAATTTTGAGGCAACATCTATTTTTCACCTATAATTTACAATCCCGTTGCAGGCAGGATCTCCCTGTACACTCCTGTTCAGGAACATTTGCCCTCTTCTGTTTGCATATAGTAAGAGAAGGAACACAGTCTTTCTTGTGACAACTTCAAATCCCATCCCTAACACTGCAAATTAACGTGACCATGTAGCTTTCTCCTACCCACCAAAGTACTCCGGTCAAATTTCTTCAACTTTTACATGCTGACTTCATTCTTCCTGAAGTCTTTGCAAAAAGTCCAAGTCCTGGAGTGCAGCTCATACACCCCAATCAGTTACCCGCGTCTTCTAGCACCCCCTTTTCTTTCAGTAGGGCAAATTTAAAGCCTAGATTCCATCTGCGAACTTCCTGGTTTCAGCAAACAGTAAAATCAGAAGAAACCCACCCCATCCTCTCACCTCACCACCCTCCTCATGTGTCCACATAGTGAACCTTCACCACTGAGGCACACCAACACCAGAAGAAGGACAAAAGTTGTTGTAAAACTAATGCAAAATATTTTCTAGGTGTCAGGTCTTCATGCAAATGAAGAAATCATTTTATCAGTTATCTCTTCTCTGCAGGCACAGTTTATCCTACAAGTATATTAATTTTTTTTTTAAGCATGGAAATGACTTTCAGGAAGAAAATTGCAGCTTTACTCACTGCAGGTTTCTCAGAGAAAAGAAGGCTTTCCTAATGATCCCAGGTACAATCACATGAACAGACACCGATTTAAGTAAGGAGACCCTGGGTGACTTACCCGACTTCGGAAGTCAATGGGATGAACATGAAGTGATCAAGATGTTCCAACGTGTGGTTTCATTCAGAAGGGTGAGCAGCCACAGCTGGAAAGGATGTGGCCGTAAGGATTGAAACGCCCCCGCATACAGACACACGTACATACAAGCACACAACCAGTCTTAAGCGGAAAATCTGACCGACATTAAGTCAACTTCATTTACTATTAGAATTGGTATCTGCCTGTCTGCAAGCTAGTGGGATTGATGTTTACTTGTTGACTTGATTTTGAAATATGGAGAGACACAACGATTTTCTACTTCAGTATTCAGTGCACCTTTTATAAGCTTATCGTCTATTTTTCTTTTCTGAATAAAGCTTAGTAATTAGCACGTTATTATGCTGCAAACCTTAAACATTCATTATTATTCACACTTCTATCTTCCTGCTGGTGTAAACAGCACAAATTGCAATGAATACACACTAGCAACGCTTTTAAAATGGATCTTGGTATCCTAGCAGCCTCAAACAGCTTTTAACCTACCATGAAATTAAAAATCAAGTTATAGTTTCTCTCTTCAATCAAGAAGATCCCAAAAAAAACCAAAGCAACTATCAGAGAGCCCAGCTAATTAGGCCTCCATATCTGAAGCAACCATATGCATGCAGTCCCTTCCTGAAGTCAAAAGTGTTGAATGTATTAAGTAAATATTTATATTCCTTCAGGATCAGGACCTGAACTCTCAGCATGCCTTGAAGACCCGGTCTATCTACTCACCTTCCCCTAGCTCAGCACTTCCCACAACGCATTGTAGTCTCTCCTCTTTAAGAAGAAATAAAGCAGGTAGACAAGCAAAGCTGCCCTTGCTGCCTGCTAGGTATCAGAACGAAAAAGTTCCTAAAATTCAGACAACAAAATTTCTGAAAATGCTCTGCTACCTGCCCCAACCCACAACACCGCTCTTGGGAAATCTTCAGTGAAAAAGTCTACACACACACACACCCCCCTCCAACAAAAAGCTAATCTTTATCACAGAATAAGATAAAAGAACAGATGAAAAACCAATTACTTGAAAATAAGATCTAACCAGAATACTTATTGCATCTGCCCAAGACCACAGCTGGCTATTCAGCTGAAGTTCAGTAAAGTGTCCCACGTTGTCATTAAAATATGACCATTACTATACACAGGACCATGGCTTCAGTCTTCTTCTGGTTCAGTTTCCTCAAAAAAGAAGTCAGGTTGAACGTAACATTTCACCTTTCATCCCAGACGGGGCAAAGAATTTGAAAATCAGATCCTGTAAATGGAGCTGTGAAGCTTAAGAGTCTCTTAACCTTGTTAAATGAGTTCTTACCTAGCAATGATTCATTCTGACATAGAACAAGTTCACTTTCAAACTCCTAACCACTTTGGCCTCAACAAAAGGACAGAATTGGACTTCGTATGATAATTTGGTATTATAATGTGTATATATGTATAAATTTATATGTATTTCACAGCAAGGTAGTTTTGCCACCTACTAAGGGATTTGTTAAAAGGGAAGAAAGGAGGTCAAAAGAGGTCCTTCATAGGAATACTTTTCCCAAATCAGAAAGTCCTTATGGAGCAGGATATACAACTGTTATTGTTATTCTCTCTTTCCTATCACTTCTGGCTGTAGACCTACTTTGCATTAAACATACAGTATCATGGCAGTACCAAAATGCATCATAACAGTACCAAGGATCAAGGTTTTTTTGCTTATAGAAAAGAATACAAAGGTGACCAATAAAAAGCACTGAAGCAGGAAACCAAAACCATTTGACAGGTCTTGTAAAATGGGCCAGCTAAGCCCGGAGGATGATACAAGTAATTTGTCATATCCTCATCAGTTCCTTTAGCTGGAAAGTAGACAAATGCAAACAGCATAAAGGCTAAGAATAGCAACTTTACCCATATGTGCTTCACTGATTCATTTAGCAAAGGATATTAAGTGAACTAAACACAAACATTTCATTCATGAAAGCAGCTTCTCAAAGCCAGAAGTGCTTAATGAAACTAGCAGATGTGACTCTCCTGCTCCCAGGAATACTGAGTGGGAAAGCATCCTATACACAGGAGTAATTACTCAAATCCAGTCTTATCTGGAACAGCTTGTTTTCATAAAGTCTTGCTTTAGAATAGAAATAGGCTAAGTCACCTCATGTTGAGCTACCACAAAGTGGGGAATTCAAAATTGAGGGCAACAATTTACACACAGTATTACAGAAGTTTTTGAACCATCAGTACATTATCCATTAACACACCCTAGATATACCTTTGAAATAGGACCCTACCACACCGAGCTTACTGGTGATGGCATGATGCAGATTTTTGTTTTATAAAAGCTTTGTGTAAGAAAATTGTAACCTTGCAATATCAAGAGATGTGAAAGTTCTGCTAACCTCACTTGGCCAAAAGAACCTAATTGTCTTTTCACTTCTAAACCTGAAAATAACGTACTTTTATCAGAATCTACCACTTCTGATAGCAGGAAAGAAGCTAGGAAAAAAATTGAGACTTCTGCTTATGATTATCTTCACAAGTTCTGCCCTGGAAACAACTGGAATACTCATTTTGTAGTTACACGTGAGGTGTATCTACTATTTTTGCAAGTGCTGGGTTTATAACTGCTTATAGTCTTTTAAAGTAAATAACACTTAAATCAAGCTTTCACTAAGATGCAAAAAATATATATCCTGTAATAAGAAATAACTAAAGCAAGATGGTGTTTAATTTCACGTCTTCTCTGAAACTTTCCAGTGGTTTACTGATTGCTAGAATTCTTGGAAAACTCAAAAAGCAACAGCACCTTTCCTCACCCTGCCTTTCCTTACTGCAAACCACCACCGCCCAAACTACCCTATTGCCCATAATTAGTTCAAAGGTTGTCATGTCTTGTCAAATGAAGCATCTTTGTAATATCAACAAAGCAGAGATTTTAATCCAACGATATTACATACACATTTCTGAAGCACCTTATTATTATTATTAGGTGCATATTTTATTTTGAATTATTTGGAATAAATTCTGTTTATCCAAGGGCGCTTGCCTTATTCACTGAACTGAATGGGATTGGTTTGACTGAATGATACTGTATTTGGATTTGAATGTGTGGAAGAATTATGTAAATGACTGTATGCAGGCAGATGAGTAGCTTTATGGCCATTATCTTTACAACTACAGCTGTTTCAGAAGCAATGAAAATTAAACAGCATGTTTTATATATTGCTACATGGTGAGAACAAACCAAAGTAAATGCTAGAAGCATGGAAAGCTGATGCTTTCTTGGGTCTAGATAAGAGTATGCAGGTAATTTAGAAAATGCCTTTTGTGATAGTCACCATGCACTAGATACAATGTAAGTTAATGCACACGCAAACATTAATTGATAATCCTCAGAAACAGCACCACTATACTAGAACTCCTAGTAGGAGAAAAGGTTCCTTAGCTCCCTGCAAACATTTAAAATGTGGCTACACACTAAACCAGAATAAGAGCCAAAAATTCCAATTTCTTCTTGAAAGAAAATTAATTTGAAAATAATTTGGCATCCCTCAAAGTACTGCATTTTCTCAAAAAGCAGTGTCCACTGATTTTTTGCAAATAGTCCAACTCCCCTGCAAAAGCAGGACTGCCCTTTTGTCACAAAAAATCCAGCAAGAATTGTGCACATAACCACCTTCACTATACTTTTTTTGTTTTTTAAATCCACAAAGCCAGTTCATCATGCACACTGGAAAAGCTACGTAGGAAAAATATTTGAGATAACATACAATTAAATACTGGTTCATACTGCATATGCACAGGAAGTCAGTCATGGAATTTGGCCTCTACAGCATCATCTACAAAAAGAATCCCGTTTCCTTCAGACCACACAAAAGAAAACAACAAATACAGCATCACTGTTTTTTCCCCCAAGAGCTACAAAGATTTCAATGCCTCATTTCAAAACTACCATATGCCTTTAGTTATTTATTGATTGGAATTCTTATATAAGCAATTATGTTTCTACATTTTAATTTTGCTTCAGAAGGTTGTAGGTTTGGTTCAGTTGCAAAAGTGCTTCTAAATAAATGCTTTTACTTCATCTGGTGTCTGATCCTCTCCATGCACCTTGACTTCCCCCTCTTCAGGCTTTTTTCATTTATTTATTTATTTTCAACTTGATTTAGCCTACAGCTGCATCTTCCTTTTTTTTTTTCTTTCCAGGAAACATCTTCTATGTATCATATGGTTCCAAAACCCATACACTTTTCGTTCTGTTTTATAGCAGTCAGCTGTCTTTGGAAAGACAGGCAGCAATTCCACGTTTTTTCCAACTTATTTCCTATCCAACATATCCCTTGGGATATTATTCATCAAAGCACCACTGACTTCAATACCACTGATCACAATAGGTAAGGATCTGGTGTACAGATGTGGCTTTCATTACAACCTCTCCAGTAATCTCTTTCCTTGAAGGAAAAGAAAAGCTGCTGCACCTCAGGTTGCCCAGCACTGGCAATGACCAACTGTTATAAGAGTGACTCTACTGGCCACACTACTTTGAGGTACTACAGGGATCTTTTGGTTCATTTCCATTGACAGAGAGATTTGGTAAGAAAGGCTATCCTTTCCCAATGCAGTAACTGAAAAAGGTGTCAAAAAACCAAACCAAACCAAACAAACAGGATGAAATGCAGCTGTAATGTGGACAAGCTTGTAATATCACTGCAAGCAAGGTTAATGCTGGAACAGAGACTACCTAGTTAAGTGTTTCTGGTGAATCTGCCATCCCAAGGAGCTCTACACGATGTGGATTACAGCACAGCAAATAACAGGGCAAGTGTACTGTTTGAGTTTATTTTAGAAAAGATGCAATGGTTTTAATTTTGAAAGGTGCATTAATTCCAGTTTGCTGGCAGAAGCATGACAGTGTCTGTGAGATGACAAGTGATATAAAAAGTCTTCTCCTTTTGGATTATGGAGATGCAAAAGAAGGAAATTTATTGTGATGAGCCAGAAAAATCAGCAAGTCAAACTGTGGCATAACAGATTTTCCTGAGTAAAGAATCCTATTATGACACTGATTCGAGGCCTCAAATTTTAACTTCTCCTTCTTCATAACTCTTCTTTTATTCTCTGAATACTGAATCCATTTAAACTAATGCTGTCATATTAAATTTGAAAATGTACATGCCATGGGCAACACTTCCACTAAATTTACAATCTTGAGGGCTGGTCATGAAAAAAAAACAAACTAATCCACTTGAAAAATTTAAATATGCTGCAAAAAAAAAAAGCCTAAATGACAGCAAATATATACTATCTCCTTGAAATATTGAAAATATCCTTCTCATGGCTGCACATTCACACAGATGCACTTCTGCAAGTCCAGTATTGATTGATGCCATCATATTTTCTCCATGAAATTGTGCAATCTCAGATGAAAACAGCTTTCAAGGTAGACACACAAACACTTGCACTATATACACTCAAGGAAGTGCATTTAAGCAGTTTTTGGTGCTTTCTGCAGTGTTTTTGCAATGAATAACAGGTCACAGCAAGTGAGGTGAATCTGCTCAGGATTCTGCCAGGAAGTTTTTAAGTTGACTTAAGGGACACAGAGGTTGCCCAACACTGTTCAGGATCTACATCAGAATCTTTAACTCCAGAGTATACCTTTCAACACATAATTATTTACTTTTTTTAATCAATGGACAGGATGAAAACGCATCAACCCAGCATCTGGAAGTGATAAATCGTGCCTATTTTAAGTTGGATAGAAATTGTCTTGGTTTACCTGACAATAACCACAAAGTGAACAGACCAAACAGAGTAAAAGCGTTGGTATTTACTAACTTCTCCATTTGCCTTAGAGGCCAGCTTTTGCCCACATATATTTACTACTTCAAGTGCAAACACGTGTGAAGACAGAGCCTGGCAGCCTTCCTTCCATGACCGCTTTATTTCAGACAGCTCAATCTGAACATGAATTTAAAAACATCAGCAAGAGCATCAGTTTATTAGTCAAGAGTTGCATCATTAAATTCGCCCAATAAACTCCAGGCAGTATGGCTTCTACTATAGTTTCATCTCATTTCATAAACCATATTTATGGAATAAATAAAAGCAAGGATAAATTAAAGATAAAAGAAAAACTACCATCTTTATTTTCTGTAAGTTACAAGATACTGGTCCGTCAGAGGTGGAAAGGCAGTGCTATAATCCATTCAACTAAATACCAGTTTCCCACAAAAAGCCAAGCACTGATACAGACTTGAACCGGCAGCACTACTGAGAGCTTTCTAAAATAAATCTGACACCAAAAAAAGTTGGCTCTAAGGCAAACGTCACCTGAAAGGGTGATGTTCAGTTTCATCAGCTTGATGCATCATCATTTACACCCTGTTGACAAATAAAGGCTCACCTGCTATCCTTTTCACCCCAAAGGCACATCAGACCTATCCTGGCTGCAGCAGGTGAAATTACCATTGGAGCACATCTTCTATTTTATCGTGCACTTCATTGAACAACTGGTTTCAGGTATCAAATAATTTAATACTTTGCTAATCTCTAGTGTACTTGGGGCATAGGGGGCTCACTGCTCAGTGTATGGGACTGACACTACTGAACAGCTGTCCTTCCATGGATCACTCAAACCATATCTATTTGCAGAATACCTGAAAGTTCCTGGACCACCACAGTCCTGCGGCACATTCATGGGATGACAGTACACAGGTGATTCCTTAATCCTGCACAGGCAAGAAATCCTCACTCCCTAGGAAAATTGTATTTGGTCCATCAGCAAGGGAAGGTGAAAGTTCCTCATAAAAACACATTTTAAAACTGATTTTTATTTTTTTTAAACTTCTTACAAATATCACTGGTTCAGTTTTCCAACCTGCAGTGACATCTCATGGCTCCATGATAGTTCCACCAGCTAACACACATCAAAGAACAGTAACAAAACTGGGAAACCCAGGTATCTACACATACAGAACTGGGTAGCTGGCACTGATGAGATGATCTAATCCCACTAGTTGATAACACCAAATTTATTTATCCTCCCAAATAAAGCTATCACAAAATACTACCTGTTACAAGGGACTCATGTCTGTTTGTACACAGGCTTAGACCATGTCAAGAATGCTAGTTTTAAATAAAAGAATAGATGGGGAGAAAGAAATTATAAAAACCTAATCAGGGTTTAGTGAAGTTAAGGGGCAACATTAGCTACTGGAAAAACTGATTCCCACCTTTTCTAACACAGATGAGCTACCAGGCTAACAGCCTCATGCCTTAGGGGGTTACCTGTTTCAAGCAGAAGAAAAAAGCTAGTCTCTTTAGTTTCAGAGAACTGAAGCCATCACATGAATATCATTACTGGGAGCTTTATACCTGCATTGCAGAAGACAGCAAGAGATGAATTAATACTCTGTATTAATAAAGTTAATGTTATTACAAAATGACTTATTAAAATGTTCAGTCAAAACTAAGTTGTAGAATGAAATCCACTCCAGTCCAACAAATCACTGCATCTGTATACCCTTTGATAATTAAATGCAAGATCAGTCTTTACTCCTTAATTAACTCAAAGCACAGTATCTTTTTCTGAGTCAAAAGAAAGCTACTATATAACTGATTTCTCTACAATGAACAGCAAAGCTTTTAAATAGGTCTCTTTAGAGTCCGGTTTCTTTTTTTGCATACCTTGTGGAAACATCAAGGTACACCATGTATTGAAGCAAAGTGGGGGGTGACAGAAGCAATAAGCAGGCTTACTTTGTTGTTGTTGTGTGTAGATTGAGTCAAATACAATTTTCACATTATTACCTGTGAAGGGAACAAACTCAGGCTTATGGAGAAAACTCAACTGCCCTTACCTACATACTACCATGCTACCCCTGCATCGTTGCATTTTCAGTCCATTGCATCAAATCTTCATCACGTCTTTAGGGTCTTGATCCAAACGCATGTGCACTGTCTAGAAGAACATCGAGTTATTAAACTATTTCATTTTTATTAATTCTTTATCTACTACAGATAATGAAACGTCTGAGTATTTCAAAACAAAAAGTGTAAAAACTAAAACCCCTACAACTTTAATAGTGAAAAAAAGTATTTAAAAATTAAAGGCTATACATTCTACATGATCTCTGTATTCTTGATTTCTGACAATTGAAATTACTCAAGTCAAACCTCACTGTAGCAATTTCTGGTATTTAGCGACAATAACAGGAATTTCAAACATAGGACACAAAGAAAATCCTCAAATACACCCCCATCTCTTATGGAAATATATTTTCCTCCTCTGGCAATCACTAGTTTTCATACAAAAGGAAATTAGAACATCTGGCAAAATGACCTTTGCAATGCCCCTAAGAATGAAGGATTTACTGAGCTCTCTTTATATAAACTGGAATACTTCCCATTTGATTGGTGTATAAAGATGAGATGAGATCAAGGTAGTAAAACAATCACAACTGTACACCCTTACTTCTTTTTTAATTTCCATTTAGTGTTTCACAATCCACATCACCATCACCTAAACACTGATTTACTTGCATTTTTTCCCCCCATTCTTGTGCCATAGTTTATTTTTGAAGATTTTGATCTATCAAAAAGCCAAAGTTTATCATAGGGTGTCATATGAAACAGAAAGAAGCAGCAAGGTTTGCACAGTTGCCTCTGATTACAGGAGAATTTGACTGGACAGCTCAGACCTTTCAAAAGAGTTTTTTTCCTACTCTTTCTTTCTCTCCCATGTGATCAAATCCCCATGTCCCCAGTGGAGTAAAGCAGCAGTGACTTCAGAGACCAGCAAAAGCTCAGCAGATCCATCCAAGAACAGAGTGGGGTAAAAGGACTCAGTGAAAGGTACAGAAAGACTTCCAAGTGCAAGATTACTGTTCAGTCTAGTGGGGAAAAAAAAAGGCAACTGAGTAGGTATTTAGTAGGGCCTTTGGTCGTATCAATGGTTGTCATTCACACTTTCATGCCTAGTTATCCAAATGCTAAAATTGCCATAGAAAGATAAGCAAGCCATCCAGCCCTATGGACCAAGTACAGCCCTGTTATAGTATTTTATATATTACCTCTGAAAAGTAAAGAGCCTGTTAAAGAACACTAGTTTTTTTACCAAATGGTACAACGACAAGAACTCTTCTAGCAATGCATTTCTCACACTGACTTCCAGGGAGGGGGGGAAAATAATTTCAAAGATTTTTGCTAAACCAAGGATCTGACAAATTTAGCATCACACAGAACACAAGAATGTCTCTCAGAACTCAGGTTTAAGAAAATCATTGTAGACAGCCTGAAGTTAAGCTCCAACAGTACAGTCCACTGTACAAAGGCACACGCACAAGTCACTTGTAAAACAGAACAGAAAATTTCTTGCAAAGAACTCAGAAGATTTTGTCCTAAACAGTTATAGCTTCCAGACTGCTGCAGTTCCATCTCTAAACTGCTCCTTTGTCTGTTTCTAGGCAGCAAAACAGGCAAAGAAGTGTTCATCTCCCAATAGTGCTGGAGGTCCCAGTTCTGGTTTCCAGATCACATTCAGTGCCAGCTTCCTTGCCTGCAGTACTTTAAAAAAAAATTAAACAAAGTGCAGGAAAGGTCTTAGTTCTAAGGAACTTGTTCATATCACCCTTCTGTTCATTCAGTCATGAGGTAAACATTGTTTCATGGAAAACCAAATAAATATCCTATTGGTTTTAAAGATTAAAACATTGAATGCATAAGTGAAAATGCAGTAAGAATAAGCCTGTCACATGCAAAGCCACCACCAAGTGGAAAGGCTACAGGATATGATAGCCAGATTGGAAGTGGTATTTCCAGGTAATGTTCTTCTGTCCTTAAATTCCATCTGATTGTACTCACTCATTTTATTTTGTTGGTTCACAGTAGATACCTTGTAATGACAAGAATGATAAAACTCACTACATATTAGGTTCTACTCAAGTGTTATTTTAGCACACAGTTCAATACTGCACAACAGCCCCACAGGACTAAAGGGAGACTCTGGTTACTTACAGAAGGGAAAAATAACAGCTGACTTTTCATTTGAGAAACTCAGGGGTTTTTTTGGCATGCTTGTTTTATTAACAGCTGGAGATTTATGGTTAAGGGATACAAATGTAGTGTACGTATGATTTCTTTTGTTCCAGCTCTACAAATACTCACACATATGAACAACATATTCCTAGTTAAATTTTCAAGGATAAAGTAAAAGTTCAGTATATGTAACAACTGAATGAAGTCCACCAATACATACACAATTGTCCCTAGAACTTGCATTGTCTTTCCTGCTGCATTCCCATGCAGTGCAAGTGGCATTATTTTAGCACAGGCTGTGAGATCTGCCTGCTGCTCTCTACTTACCTGCTTACAACAGTTGTGTCCAACCTGCTGCAAAAACACAAACTCAAACTATTCATGTCACTTGCTGACTCAGCCCAAGTATATTGATGCACAGGGGGAAAGACTGGGGAAAGCTGAAGATGCAGGCTTGGCATTTACTCCAAATGCTATCAAATTAGTTCTGTGTTGATTCATGAGGACGAACTTTCTCAGCAGAGTGACAATTACCAAAATGGATCAAAATGGTCTTGGAGTAATTCCTAGGCATCCTTCCATTACATGTATTCTGAACAGTTTTTCCGCATTCCCTCATCTACATTTCTTCTTTGCACCTAGGTTTTCTAGCATAAGGACATGAAAACATTTTCACCAAAATGCTATCTCCAAAATTAAGTCCAATGTCATTAGTACAGTAATGAAGTTCACTCACGAAGGGAAAAAATAAAAAAAATCTTCAACCATCCAACATCTTGCTGGCCCTGAAAGACAGTAATAAAGAACATGGATATTTGATGAAATTCTAACTATTTACTTTATCAAAGAAGCTTTATTTTACTTAAAGCATACACTTGTTTCTTAATTAAACTGTATCAAGTAAAAGAATAACAAAGTTTAAGATCAACTTTATCATCAGCATCAGGATAAACTATCCAGTACTCCATCAAACCAGCTTACTTGGGATCCACAGAGACCATTACTGTGATCCTAAGGATTTCCCAAGAAATGAAGTCCCTGCATAGTCCACTGAGCTAACATTTTGAATTATTCACAAATTTTGTGAATTTTCTTCAACTTTCCACATTGGTAGGTATTGCCACGCTTAAGTGAAAGTTGACATTTAACCCATTTTGATATATTTGCAATCTATTAGAAGGATTAAACATGCTATCAAACCATAAAAACCAATCAAAGCTTGAATGCAATGTGAGACCAGTCTCTTCCTAAAGGGGTATCAGTCTTGCTAATGGATGTATATAAAACAGAGCAATGAATTCCACTTGCCCAGATTCAGCTGCAAGATCAGGAAATACTTTTTTCAGGTTCTGGAATTTCTTCTACAATGTGAATGCAACCTCTCTGAAACAGTCATGAATACTTACCTTGTCTGTACTCATGTTTCTACAGAAATATATAGATAGAGTTCAGAAGTGGAGGCATGACAAAATTTCTTTCAGCCACAGTGTTTACAGGAAGCAGACAAAACCAAAAAAATCTATTCCAGACATTATAATACATTATTCTGCCTAGATAATATGACATCTCGGATGTCATATTCTATAAGAAAGACCACCTTTGCCAAGTTCCTCCAAATGGCATGAAATTGATGAAACCCTCTGATGACTAAATTCAAAGGGCAATCATCAACCTATGAATATTTTGAGCAAACTGGGAAATGCCACCCTACAATAAATCAGAGGAATTTTTTCTTATTTTCTATACAAGACTACATTAGACTGTGATGCATTTCATTAACTACAGACACACATAAATATCATGCGGAGATCTCTTAGTCAGTGTGATAGTTCAGTGTCACCGGTGCCTTCCACTCAAACATATTTCATTAATAAGCTTCTTTTCACAGTCAACAGTCTGCATATTGGATGTTTGACTACAAAAACCAAATCTAGATTGCTGTGATTGTGTAAAGAGCACTTCAAAAACCAGAATTAGCCAAAGCAATTCTAGCCACACTTTTAACTAAACCAGAGGCAATTTCTGTTCTTTTAACCATGCAAAAACTTCTAGCTTCAATCCAACACTAGATGGACACCTAGTGGTACAATATAACTAACTCGTTTTTTTTCCAAGTAGCTTCATACATTCAATGCCCTATAAATAGAAGTGCTTTCTAGCATATTAATAATTAAAAGATCATAGACATACTTAAGGGCTTTATTTTCAGCTCTGCTTTACCTGCCTTCCTAATTTCACAGAAGTACCATCAGTAGAAATCTAGGTTCATATTCAAAAGCCTTCAATAAAGAAAAAATTTGATTTTGTATTGAAAAGAGTTTAATATAATCAAGTTTAAATGCACACAAGTTCAAAGAATATAGTTCCCCAGTACCTGCAAAGAAAGCCCTTGCCAGGTAAGTGGAATCCACCACTTGCTTCTCCAGAGGGTGCTCTTACTCATCACTAAGTTCTTACCATAGGTACATGCACTTACCACTTTTTCCAGCAAAGTTCTAAGCAACTGAAGCAATGAAGCTTCTGCTCATCATCAGCCCTAACAATATCTGTCTATTCTTTCTGCCCAAATAACACGTGATATTTAACAACCTCAGTAACTGGAACTGATTATTTTCTTCACAGCATCTACAAAAACTAGAGTTAAACACAGATAAGAACATTTAAATGTCTGCTATAGATCAATATTGATGGAAAGATGCTTCTTCAGCTACAAATAAAAGGAGTCAAATTTAGTATTGCCAGGTGGTATTTTCACATCTCATGAAAACGTTTCCTTGGAATAAGCTGCGTTTTCAGGGAGAAACAAAAACCCATAGAATAACAGAATTGCCCAGGTTAAAAGAGACCTCAAAAGGTCACCTGGCCCAACCTTTCTTGGGAAAAGCACATAGATGAGATTATCTAGCACCTTGTCCAATACTATCTTGAAAACCTCCTGTAACGGGGACTCTACCACACCCCTAGGAAGGCACTTTCCATAAATATCTGTTCTTACTACAAAAAAAAAAAATAAGTCTTTCTTACATCAAGATGAAACTGCTCCCAGTGCAATTTATTCCCATAGCCCCATGTCTTCACCACATGGCTCCCTGAGGAGACCTCCCCCCTATTTTAAGAAGAAAATTGTGAAAGCATGAACTTACAGCTGAACCATTTTTCACACTAAAGTGTAATTAACGAACTCCCAGACACAACCCTTCAAAGGCACAGCCCTGAAGACGCTGCTTCCCAAAGAAATACCGCTAAGGAGGCTTCACAGTCCAGGGTTTAGCCTCAGGCATTGATCCTACAACACAAGCTGGTGAGAGGGGGAAGCAAGCGCTATAAAACAAACAAGAAATAAAGCAAAGGCAGCCACCTCCCAGCGAGAGCAGCTCTCCCCTAAACTAAGAAAAAAGGAAAACCAAACATCCTAGATAAGAGATCTAGGTTACAAAACCGCCAGACTGAAGGACATCAGAAGCATGTTTTCTCTCCTTAAAGAAGAGGGCAGCACAATACACGTTTTTCTTACGCGCTTCTTACTTTGCACTTGTATGACTGCAAGTGTCCTCTTTTAAGGCTAGAAACATTATCCTCAAGAGCAAAACACTAAATCCTCAAAAGCAAAACATTAACTGTGAACAAAGCCTTAAACGCCTACCTCCGCAGCTTAGGGCTTCGAATGAGCTACTAAGTATTTCAAAGCGCCTCTATTAAAACGTGAGGAAAGAAAAGAAAAAAACAAAACGAAAGAAGCAAAAAAAGCCCTTATAGAACAACTGCCTTAAAATACAGCAGTAACCTCCTGCGCTTTCTCCCGTTTGCCCTGCCGCCCAGCTCAACTCTCCAGGGCTTAGGAAAGGCGGGCGGGGGGGGTCCCTCACGGCCCTGCACGCATTCCCGCCTCAACCACCACAGACAGACAAATACTAACACCGCTACCACGCACTGAAATACGCCCCCTTCACTGCAGGCCCCGCCTCATTGCCGGCCCCTCCCCTCGCTGCAGGCCCCTCCTCACTGCAGGCCCCTCCTC